>OY759271.1:10532233-10762233 GCA_963662155.1 Lamellibrachia columna | reverse complement strand
ACACACACACACACACACACACACACACACACACACACACACACACACACACACACACACACACACACACACACACACACACACACACACACACACACACACACACACACACACACACACACACACACACACACACACACACACACACACACACACACACACACACACACACACACACACACACACACACACACACACACACACACACACACACACACACACACACACACACACACACACACACACACACACACACACACACACACACACACACACACACACACACACACACACACACACACACACACACACACACACACACACACACACACACACACACACACACACACACACACACACACACACACACACACACACACACACACACACACACACACACACACACACACACACACACACACACACACATACACACACACACACACACATATATGATATATATATATATATATATATATATATATATATATATATATATATATATATATATGTATATGAATATATATATATATATATATATTAATATTATAATATATATATATATATATATATATATATATATATATATATATATATATATATATATATATATATATATATATTATATATATATGTGTTTATGAATATATATATATATATATATATAATTATATATATATATATATATATATATATATATATATATTCATATAATAATATATTCATTTTTATTATAAGATAATAGGTTTATCTTTTCTAAATTTAGCGGGCCGCGGGCTTATCCGTCTTTGGCTCGCGGGTATGGGCCTGGGCCTGAAATTTGCAGGCCGGGCTGGGCCTGGGCCAAACATTAACGGTTTGGGTCGAACCTGGGCCTAAATTCTAGTTTGCGGGCCTGGGCCGGGCTGGGCTGGGCTGGGCTTGACGAATGTTTGCGGGCCTGGGCCGGGCCTGGATTCTAACTGCTAATTGCGAACCGGGCTTGGGTTGAAATTATAGGCCCGTGCAAAGCACTATATGGGAGGTTCCTTAATTGTGATTATATATATATATATATATATATATATATATATATATATATATATATATAGCCGGGCTTGGGTTGAAATTATAGGCCCGTGCAAGGCACTATATGGGAGGTTCCTTAATTGTGATTATATAATTTCAACCCAAGCCCGGCTATATATATATATATATATATATATATATATATATATATATATATATATATATATATATATATATATATATATATATATATATATATTATGTTATCGCTAGACAGGTTGTTTGAAGTTATAAGCCATGACAACCTTTTACAATGAAGTGTACAATAGAGAAAAAACCAACTATACTAGTCCAAATATGTGATGTAAAACTTTCTTTCTCTTTCATATGGTCTCCATGTTTTCTCTACCATCTCAAATATTTATCTACATCAGTCTCGTTCTTCTGCCATTTCCTCCAATTTCTTATAACCACACCCGCCTTTTATAGATGCCCATTTCTTTCGCCAACCAGTATCATGTCCTGTTTAATGTTCCGTACAAACATCTCCCAACCACGTCTCCGTACGCGTCCTACCCACCACGGTCTGCTCCAAATGCCTTCCTTTTCTTGAGTGTCGCGTTACATCGTGCCGGTTGCCGGTGCAGAAAGGATGATAAATGTGGATGCATTATACCGCTCTTCTTCGTTATGCACGGCCCCATCTGCATCGTAAACACCAGACGTCCTCATCTGCTGATGTATCCTTCTACTGTATAACCGTAATTTGCCACTTCCACTTTAAAATGCCAATAATAATAATGTGTAAAATAATCAGCCATTTAATAAATTATGATCTAGTGTTGCCGCGAATATACTAAAGGCAACCACTCGACGTCATCGTGTTTTGTGGACATAAATAATAAAAAAATTAATTTGTTGAAAAAAAATATCATACTCCCATCAACTAGTGTTAATTAGTGTTGATTATGTTAGTGTGAATGAGTGTTATTGTTGGTAATTGTTCATATTTGGTTGTGGTACTCATTTATGATTCCTTAACTATTTTCTTATATTTCAAATTTCAATCAGTGTTTATACTCAGAATATTCGTTACATAGCTATACCAATTACTTACACTTTATGTTCACGTAGTATGATACATTATTATTTATAATATTAGTGTTAGTTAGTTAGTTAGTTAACCTGAAGTATAAGTAACTGTATATAATTGTCATGGTGGCATGTAGGCCTGTGATCTTTCAGGTCTTAGTGCAGGTCTCCATGGATCAACAAACATTTTATTCACACTTGTCACGCATTATATAACGATATTCTTATCTTTATGGTTTGATCTTAATACATATCTTCCCGCCCGCCCGCCCGCCCGCCCGCCCGCCCGCCCGCCCGCCCGCCCGCCCGCCCGCCCGCCCGCCCGCCCGCCCGCCCGCCCGCCCGCCCGCCCGCCCGCCCGCCCGCCCGCCCGCCCGCCCGCCCGCCCGCCCGCCCGCCCGCCCGCCCGCCCGCCCGCCCGCCCGCCCGCCCGCCCTCCCTCCCTCCCTCCCTCCCTCCCTCCCTCCCTCCCTCCCTCCCTCCCTCCCTCCCTCCCTCCCTCCCTCCCTCCCTCCCTCCCTCCCTCCCTCCCTCCCTCCCTCCCTCCCTCCCTCCCTCCCTCCCTCCCTCCCTCCCTCCCTCCCTCCCTCCCTCCCTCCCTCCCTCCCTCCCTCCCTCCCTCCCTCCCTCCCTCCCTCCCTCCCTCCCTCCCTCCCTCCCTCCCTCCCTCCCTCCCTCCCTCCCTCCCTCCCTCCCTCCCTCCCTCCCTCCCTCCCTCCCTCCCTCCCTCCCTCCCTCCCTCCCTCCCTCCCTCCCTCCCTCCCTCCCTCCCTCCCTCCCTCCCTCCCTCCCTCCCTCCCTCCCTCCCTCCCTCCCTCCCTACATATTATCAACATTTCCTAAGGTAGAATACATCAATTTTGCATAACTACATATATCGGTGACAGCGTGTATGACGTAAATTAAACTTGACAATACGTTTTGTTCGTGACCTATTCGTCGCTCACCTGTTCGTGTTACGCAATAGCAGCAACCTGACAACTTGGAGGGGCGATGAGTCGGCCAGTAAATAACGGCAAACGTATTGCGACAGCGCTTGCGGTAGTTCGCACCTGTCTTACACGAGTGCCACGTTTAGCTGCGTAATATATACCGCTTATAGTTCCCGCACGTCAGCCGCATTGAAAACTGTCAGCAGCGTCCTCATTACATATGCTCGAGTAGTGTCGCTAATTTGTTGCATTCGACACCATCAAAATCGGTTCCTTAACTGATGTGGGCAAACGTAACGCCAGCAATGTTGTTGGCGAATTCATCCATTTTTATAAATCCGTTCAAGTGCTGTGTATAGCCCTGTATAGCAATGCAATGGTTCTAATTTAGAATATTGTTTTCAAGCGTGGCGGACACAGGGTAAGAAGGACGTAGATACGCTACAAAGAATACAACGGAGAGCAGCAACAAGCTGATTACAGAACGCATCACTGTTTTATTAAACCGACTGCGGATAAACTATAAATGGGGCGTGGCAGGAAGTGGGAGGTAGGAGGTTGGTCCTAAAAATTGGTGGGAGTAGGGAGGCTGTCCTCAAAACCAGGTGGGATGTGGGAGGTAGGACTGGTGGGGGTAGGAGAGGGATCCTCAATATTGGTGGGAGGTTGGCCCCAAAACAGGCGGGAGTTGGGAGGAGTTTTAGATGTTGTTAAATGTCACTGTATCCACTGAATGGACAAGACCTATGTAAAAGGTCTAGAGGTGTTCTACACCCTAAAGTGGATGGGCAATGACTAGGTGAAAGATCTAGAGGTGTTCTGCATCATGCAGTGGAAGGACAAGGCCTATATGTGACAGGTGTTCGTTCGAGGGAGTTTTGGATGTTGTTAAATGTCACTGTATCCACTGACAGACACACAGTCTGCATGTACACCCACGTGTACACCCACGTATACGGTATTGGTGGCTGAACGAGAAATCATACACGTCAACGTTTTTACAGATCTGCCACTTTTTCAGCGCACATTTCGCATTTCACGAATCTTTGGTTTTGGCCGAGGACAAAATGTCATGCACATGTGGCACGCAGTGGGGCTCATTGGCTAACCATGTCTAGGTGTGCTACGGTCTAGTAGAGAGCTAACTAAATCCTGCAAAGACTTCGCGGTTGTTCCGTGAAAGTCACTTGGCACAGTGAGAGAAAAAAATGTCTGGCTACGGACGAGTGTTTGTTTTCCTATTGAAATTAAATGCTAAAAGTAAGACAAGCAATTCCACACATTGCGCAAAATTACGATTCGTTTTTAATAACAGCTGTGCAGTTAGAAAGTATCTTGTTGCCGATATGTAATTGCCCTGTTGCGAAATGGTTCAGCGTGAAGCGTTCGTTCTAAGTCCCAGGTGTTGTGTAAATAAATCTGATGCGGTGTTGTGGGGTCTTCGACCCTCCTCTGACTACCGGCTTCAAACCATTGGCAGCATTAACACGAACGAGGCAATAGTATCCGGTGTATTTACGCAAGGTCGCCACAGTCTGATCCTGCGCAAATAAGTTCAAGTTTCGGGTTCTGACGGCGGAGTCTACGCTACGGATAAAGTCGCTGGCACGCTTCTGGAAAGGCTTAATACCACTCAAAGGATACCACCTGAGGGTTGTTTTCCAGTCAAGTCGGGGTTGACGCGGTGCGACAATATGAACCAAATAATATTATGGGTGTATGCTGCAACTCGATGATTTGTCTTACTTGATTTTTGACTTAACATGGCGATCCTGTTTGAATAAACTACATTTACTGTGGATAATGTCTCAATAATCCGGGTGTTCTGTTCCGTATAAGGCCAACCTGCAATATCACGAGAATATCCCTAGAATGGAAATAACAAGAGAAAAGAAAACCAGACAGACCAAACAATATTTGGAGGAGATCGGTAACTGGGGAAATCACAAAGCATGGAACCATCTAAAGGACTAAATGAATAAGGGCCTGCTTTTTAATGTCCTCAACTACTCACCTCCTCCAACTATTCAATTAAAATGTTTCCTTGTGGGTTCCAGTCTATGGTCTATCTCGTCACACTGGTGGTTGGTTTCCGCGGAGTGTGACTTCTCCATGTCCAATTTCTTATTTCAATCTCCTTCCTGATGCCGTGTTGGTCTGTCCTCGTTGTGAACTCTTTTTTGTGATCTTGTCTTGTCATTTAATTTTGATTATATCTGAGACATTGATTTATGAACGCTTGTAGTTTACTGGTTGTTGTCTTGGTTACTATTAGAGCCATGTCTCAGTGCCATAGAGCAACACGTTTTTCACATTGATGAAACTAGTAACGCACGTGATATATCACGTGCGCATGGTTGAACATTAGAGGCCTGAGAGCGCTTACAAGACCGTCAACAGCCCCGCCAATGCATGCATGCATAAAGCTCTGCGATCTACCTAGGGCATAGCCTGGACAGCGGGTAAATTACAGTTCTGGTGGGAGACATAACAGATTGAGAACACACACGTCTCCGACATTGTCCAGGCCCCGCTGGTCGCCAACGAGTCGGGCAATAAAACGGGTAGAAATCGTATCCATCGGCAGCAAACGTTGCTTGGGGACATACCCTGTTGCACAAACAACCACTCCAAATTCGGTGTATATTTAACGGTTTTCTCGTTATTTCGATTATATACCATATGAAAGGAATCTTACAAGTATTACTGTCAACATGTTGAATCAACATACTGTAATATGAAGCGGTTAATGTTTACTTATACAAACATTGATGTCGCATTGCCGACTTGGCTACGACACGTTTAATACAACAGTTACCTAAACATGTCAATCAGTCAGTCCACTAAGTCATACATATAGCTTCATATATGGCCTACATTATTTCCAAGAACACGATTGTTACTAATTTTAGCAGTTAAAAATTATTAGCACGCATATGCCTAGTTGTTGTTCTTTGTTTGTTCATAATATTGGTGACCTTGTATAAATATCCTTTAACAGCATATTCAACGGTCCCTGGCGAGATAATGTTGTGCTTTTTTTCATTTATAGCATTCTCTAACGTCAAAACCTTCGTACGATTTTTGGCACAATGATGTTAAATATAAAGTTGCTGGAACCTGGCAGCAAAGGTTTTATGTTTACGTTGTTTAGTGGCGCGACCTTTGTCCGCATTTGGGCTTTCACGCGTCGTGGACACGATGAGTAATGGAAGGCGACGGTATTACGTAAAAAAATTTTTTTTAATTCCACTGACTCATGAAATCAACCGAACTACAGCAAAATAGACGACGTCAATTTGAAGCGGGACAAAAACGGTGAAAGCAGCCGTCCATGCGTGTATCTATCTACCCGATGCTCCGCGTACGATGAAGTTGTCATCGCTCAGCGCAGCGGCTTGATTAATACGGTCAGATGTGAATGTTTGATTGCCGCCGTGATTGCCGCCGACGGACGCGGACGGTGGCCGGGCGCGGGCGATGATCATCGTTGACAAGACAACCTTGTCCCATCCGCCGGTGGTCGGGTATGTACAGGCTATACCCTCATGGCCTGGATTTACGTCTTCGGTAATAGTTGAGATTGTGTCAGCTTTTTTGACACCGAGCACGTCTTATTAGTGCATGTGCCAATTGGCTGTTTGACGCCATTAGTTTCACAGCAATGGATTAGAGTAGACAGAGGTCAGATGTTGTTGCTTATACTTGGGAGACCGCGTGAAGGTTATATTCTTCTCCCCACGTCTGGTATTCAGCAAAGCCTGTACCAAACCTCAAAGGTTTTTCAGTAAGCACGCTTGGATGCAATCCATTATCCATTAGCGGCGTATTGTTGACTAACTTCTTGAATACGTTTGTTTTTGAAGAAGAGTGTCGATTTCTTACGTAAACCGGCGTTCATCGTCGCAGGCAACTGCGGGTTTTCTTAAATTTTCTTAAATTGCAAAACCCACCCGTCGGAAATGCCGAACCCGCACCACCCATTGCTTTTATCTCTGTATCCCGAACCCTCTTTCTCCAGCTGCATAATCGCGGGATACATAACATATGTATGCAGCATTGTTTCGATCGATGCCGCCGCATGCAAGACCAGAACATCGTCCACTATAGAACATCATCGGTAAAACGGTCAGAGACGACACACACCAGACACCACAATGTCTTCCGGAATAGACGACGGTATCCTCCCGAGACGGCCATGATGTGGCCGCAAAGAACAATTGGTTCTAAACTGGATACGATCTATGGGTGAAGAATTATGGGCCGGGGGGAGTGACTTTGGGTGTCTCGGTGCTGCTGCTGGTGCAGAGCCGTTCGGCCTGGACTTCGTAACAGAAATCCGTAAGTACAAAAAGGAACCCGTGTGACTATCAGCGTTCGCAGATTTACCGTTCAAACGAGAGTAGCTCTTAGGATGTGTGTTCAACTGACCATCTTATCCCGCAATACAAAAAAAGCTTTGTCAAAAACGCACAGCATCGCCAGGAACGTCTCATACGCCACTAAGACCGTCAACTTTAACAAAACTTACGGTCCACGGGTAAACCGTATGAGTTGAGACCCGTGAACTACTACTGGACTGGACAACTGTAGGACCCACATTTTTTATTTATGTCTTGTCAACACCCTGCAGTAGCGTTTTCAATAAATGCTACACTTTTATTTTAAAGAAAACCAACAAGGAAGATGCTCCACTTCATTTATTGCGTAAACCAATACCATTCGGTCTTTGTACACCGGGGATCCTTCCGTCACTGACACATGCGTGTCCAGTGTATATATGCTCCAACCTTGCAGCAACAAGAAATGTGCGCAGCATGAACATCGTAGTCCGCTAATTTCCCCCTTTCCCTGTTCGTAATTATTTTTTCAGGACGCCAAAAAATTCCCTGAAATAGGTTACCGTGTGAATATCACCTGCACGTTATTTGTCTACCGTCTACCAGAAAATAAGATAATGATCGATCCCCATCCCCAGATGGGATATTCGCGAGAGGCTGATAAATGCCGTCATCGGGAGGGTGACAAACGATAGAGACGCGAACCGTTCACAGCAATAGACTAACGACGATGGATCCGCACAGCCGCGCAATCTACTTAGACGTCCATTCCCGGAATATGAACTATCTATCATCGCAGGCCCCGGGGAGCCACCGTCGAATGTCTTCATTGTGCTTTATTTTGACACACATCCTGACCCGATGAAGCAACTGTTCAATTTCTTCATTCTCGCTGTATGGACCTGGTTTGGCACACATAGTGGCACTTTTTATTAGTCTGCAGGGACTTAGCAAGAACGGAGGCGTAGCCGTGCCTAGCCGACTGATTGCGGCTCGTCTGGGATGGGACCTGAAGGCAGATGGTGTGTGGAACGAATGTAAGGGGCCCGTTTCACTGCGATAACGCGTTCATAATGTGATTTCATCATCGGATATGCATCGTTGTTTTTATAACGTGCCCGTCGATTGCTGTCTCATAAGTATTACTAATGAAAAAATCCCATCATAATCTATTAGCAAAATAGTCGTCATAACATAGTTTTCCGTCCCATACAGCTTACGCAATTCAGTTCTATGCTCAGGCGCTCAGGCCCTGTTGTCTGTTTCACGCAGCTGCTCAGTTGCATAAATGAGTAGCAATATACTGTGATGGAATTATAAGAACGAACAGCTTTCGTGCAGCAACTGCAGCGGACTGAATGCTTCCAAGGGAAATTGAAATGGTGTATGTGTTCTGATCCGTCAGGGACAAAGAGGAATTTGTTCCGGGCAACGAAATATATGTTGAAACGGTGCGGCACATATCAAACGTGTTGCCTCAATCTCAACAAATAACAAACCACATTTAAACTTCATGGGTGGCAATATAGGTCTACTAACACGAAAACTCCTACTTATTTTACTGTGCATTGCTACATTCACAGTAACATACCGATTTAATATTTAAAGTATAAATATTGTTGGAAATCGAGCTTCTTGTTATGGTGAAATATGCCGGTTTTAAAAGAAAACCAGGCACCTGCCGTGAGCCATTGAACACTGTAAGTCTGGCGCAGGGAATTACGCGGAATCCTGAATTAGGCCTATGCGAGCGGCCTTGACTTTGGCTTAACGGAAGCCGATTGCTATGGCCAGAGATGGAGAGATGGTCTAGAAAATCGATGTGATCCGATGAGATGAGATCGTGGAGTGCCTTTTGTGTACGCCACGAACGAACATTGAGGCGACCGTAGAGAGCGATTGGAGCCATGAGAGGCGGCGGACGGAGTGCCTGGTCGTCGTCGTTGGTGGCAGTGCCAATCCCGGGCACTCTTTTGACGCGCTACGATCGTGTGAAAAAAGATGGCACAGAATTGTGGTCTACGTCCATAAAGCACCACGATACGGTTCGTCGCCACTTCCCATTAATATATTAGATTACACGTGACGAGCCGCCTAACAATTACGTCACGCAAAATTAGGCAATTTTAACTCCATTACGTGTTGTTATGCTAGGACTAAGCCACCTCTATGTTATGCAACGTTTGTGTTTACCCCCACCCCACCTGAACCCCCCCACCCCACCTGAACCCCTCCCCACCCCACCTGATTGACAAAAGTCGCACTGGCAACTTCTGCTTCTATTAATATTAATGCTTTTAAATCCATATATCGTCGTTTTCTTCTTCATATTGTATTATTAAAATATAAAAAAATACGTGTGGCCGAAGGACATTAGGTATACACATGGATTAAGCAGCTCCCCAGAGCTGTCTTGTAGTAAATTGGGTGCTTAAAGGTGCTTAATCAATTCGATTTTTTGCTAGTCTAATTTCAAATAAATTTTGCGAAAAACCAAAACTACCTATATTATCCATTGCAACACGCTAGCTCGTTTGTGCAACTTTTATAAAATCATCAGACAAACTATTAAATTAGTTAATGCTTGTTCAAGCATTAACCGAAGTGAAGATCGAAATGCTAAAAAATCACGAATTTCTTTCTTAGTGAAATTTCGTAAATGTGTCATGTGATAGGAAAGAGGATGGAAGTCACGCCCTTGATCAGTATTGACCCACACAGTGTTTGTCACTTTGGATGTCCACTATTTTGATCCTTTCCAGATTTAACGACTGAAGTCAATTCTTTCGATGATTTGAAAAAAAATATAGGCATTTTTTTATTAAATCGACTGCGGATGTTACATGAACTATTCACACACTACATATATGTAGATACAAATGAACCACATTTGTGGTAAGCTAAATCAGTTGAGGAAGCAGTTTTAACGTATATGCTGCGTGTGTGTGTATGCCTTGGAAACATCATGCGAATATTCTAGCTACAAAATATTTCCAGCAAAGAACTTCTGAAACTATAACTGCACACATTAACTTGGATGACCTTTTCACCACAAGAAAATGGAAACGGATCAACCACGTTTTACGAAAGGAAGATGGCAACATAGCCAAGACAGCTTTCATGTGGACACCAGAAGGAAAACGAAAACGAGGACGACCAAAAACAACCTGGGGGGAGAACTGGGGAGGGGGAATGAAGGGAATTGCATCTCAGCTGGGGCCAGGCTGCCAAACAATATTCAGACCGACAGGAGTGGAGATGTCTTGTCTCTGCCTTCTGCGCCAGTAGGCACGAATTAAGAGGATGAGTAAGTAACGCGTTGTAAAGTGTAATGAGTAAGTAACGCGTTGTAAAGTGTAATGAGTAAGTAACGCGTTGTAAAGCGTAATGAGTAAGACAACGCGTTGTAAAGCGTAATGAGTAAGACAACGCGTTGTAAAGCGTAATGAGTAAGTAACGCGTTGTAAAGCGTAACGAGTAAGTAACGCGTTGTAAAGCGTAATGTGTAACGCGTTGTAAAGCGTAATGAGTAAGTAACGCGTTGTAAAGCGTAATGAGTAAGTAACACGTTGTAAAGCGTAATGAGTAAGTAACGCGTTGTAAAGCGTAATGTGTAAATAACGCGTTGTAAAGCGTAATGAGTAAGTAACGCGTTGTAAAGCGTAATGAGTAAGTAACACGTTGTAAAGCGTAATGAGTAAGTAACACGTTGTAAAGCGTAATGAGTAAGTAACACGTTGTAAAGCGTAATGAGTAAGTAACACGTTGTAAAGCGTAATGAGTAAGTAACGCGTTGTAAAGCGTAATGTGTAAATAAAGGGTTGTAAAGCGTAATGAGTAAGTAACGCGTTGTAAAGCTGGTTGCTATAAAAAAATCATCAAATAATTCGCGACGTCTTTCTGGAATGGAGCAGCCTCTCTCCTGAAAACCAACGTCACTGAGAACGAGACGTGCATACTAGAGTGGTGATCAACCAGAAATGAGACACCACAAACACGACACCAGAAAAAAATACACCAGAAACAAGAATCGTGTCTCAGACCCTACAGCCGAACCTGCTTGATTTGACTTTCGTCGACGCCAGTGGACCGCCATCAACCTCACGAGAACTACATATACGGACGATGCGAACATTTGGTGCACAAAAGGCACATCAATCATACATACAACAAGATGCGAATTCGGCCACGACCAGCAAACCGCTTACAACATCGTCGACCACCGCCGCATGTTCGCCTTCAGCGGAGGAATCTCCGATGTTCTCACAGCTTCCCTCGAAGCAATCCAGTGGATCAACAACCTCAAATACAAATGTCAACCTCTGCTTTTTATCCATGCGAAAGAAGACCAACGACATACAGATGGTATAATTCACAACGACAGAAGACATCGTCCGCTGACCCAAACACAACCACATGCGTCGTCAATAGTAGTTGGTAGGTTTAAATGAATTTATACTGGAGGTGCTTGGCGGTTGACGCGCCTCTGACGGATAGTTTACGAACTAAGTCGCGTACTAAAAACGTCAATTATCGCCCAGCGCGTATTTCCGGTTGTGCATGCGCAACGACCCACTTCCAAGATAGGGGTAGTGTATGAGGGGTCATGCCTCAGTTAGACTTCCTGGTGTGTTATACACGAATGTAGGGCATAGTAAGTTTGGATATAGGACGTTTAAAAAAATTAATACGATCTGACATAAGTGCATTTGTGCACGGACATTACCAGGTTTGCTGGTGGAAGCTGTTGAGAGTGAAATGGTGGATGTTTAGATGATTTTAATAGGCGGAAGGATATTTGTGATTTTGTTTGCCGATTAGACATGTGTGCGTCGTAATTCATGCCAATATTGGTCAACATTGAGGGGTATCGCACATACAGGCATATTACAAGAGTTAGAAATGTCTAATTTTGAAAAACTCGACCAGCATGTCAGTGGGATGATGACAGCGGCTGGTGAAAACTTTTAGAATTTTTGATGGTCACGTTTTTTTAATAATTTTGCAAAACGTTAACATGGCCACCAATGGGAAATGTAACTGTAGGCTGAACCCATGAACTATAATATGTGCTAAAGACCTCTAGCGACCAAACATTAAATAAGATATGTAGTAAAAAGTGTCTCACGTGATTGGAGGCGCCTGGTGCCAATTCCGGTCACGTGACTTCTGGGGGTGGCGTCTTCTAGGGTATAACGTACTAACTAATTTGCTTACCGAAACGTGCCTCTATCGACAAATAAATTATTAAACGTGTAGGTACGGAGAAGCGCCTTTGGCGGATACGATCAAGCCCCACCCGCTGACGGATACTTCTGATCGCACCTCCAACATGCAGCATCGATGCGTTCATTTCAACCTACCTAATGTTGTCGTCATTGTCAGTCGGAGTACGACCGCACGGGGCCTGCAGGTTGTCCTGCCGTGCTCAGAGTAATAAATAAGTCAGTAACTGACCCAAATCACACAGAAAACGCGTACTTCGATCCCAAAGAAAACTGGCATAAGGATCACTGAGAAAATTGGCACTTCGATCCCGAGAAAACTGGGTAAATCGATTACGGAGAAAACTGGCACATCGATCACGGAGAAAGATCATGTCGTACCACAAACAGTTTCTCGCGATTACAGACTGTGTTACTAAACTTATACTATTAAAGCGAAACAACAATCACGGCTTGGGGGCTATGCACCTAAAATATATAATAAAAACTAACCACGTGGAACTAATGTCAAGAATATCACGCAACTGGTTTACTCAGAACGTGTTTTAAAAGTGGAAAATTCCGGTAATTTCTCCGAATGAGTGAGGGCTGACATCTTAACAAGCGCGATTGGCAAGTATACGAATAGGTGTATACAAGATTAATATATTTTCATTTGGCGAGCGAATATTGTCAGAATACTACACTCGTGCCTTTGGGTTACCTAACATTATGACGCGGCCCATGATATTAAGATGTGCGTTCAATGGTTTTCCTAGTAAACTACTGGCGTGATATTCTTAATTGTACTTACAAATGGTTATGTTTTAGTAACTCTTATAGGTACGTGCACATGTCGAAAACCACGACTTTTGTGTCGCTTTAAAACATGCACTATAGTTGTTGACGTTGCGTTCTACTCTTGTGTATCGTCGTTAGTAAAAAACACTTCTTCAAGTAATATAGTCATTTTGCTAAATTAAATAAAAACGGCCAGTGATAATCGTTTGCCTCATTGCTAAATGGTGAGATATAAATCTATGTAGGAGAATGGATTAAGAGAGTCTAGTATGTGTTACTGTGGAACGTGTTTCGGGTTAATTTCAGTTATGGTGCTTCCAACATCTCCTGGGTACAATATATGACAAATATAGATGTATACACGAAAACACCACATATCTTAGAGACAATCAGATCAGATGGAGGCGTGTCTAATTCGCAGGTCACTGCTGCAGAAGTAGAGAAGTTGTGAGACAGCTGCTTACTTGGCATGAACTTAAAACCTATACCTGCGTCTCAATTCAGGATAAGTTTCGTTCATTTTTGTTAAACGTGTGCAAGAAATTGATAAGTATCGCGAACAACCTTCACGGGACATCCTCTGGACAACCATAGCTGGCTATACAATGAAGGTGCCTGCGTAAAATGAAACGTACAAATTCACACGTGTTTATATCTCACAGCTGATGCAATCCCACACCCGACACAACATGACCGGGTGATCACCACACGTTCTACTCACCCGGCTTCGCTTGCGCCCTTATACTGATGCAGAGGTCGTTGTCGGGCGGAAACTTGTCGCACCGCAGCATCTCTGGCCACGGGTAGCCGTACTTGAGCATGCGACTCTCGCAGCCGGCCCTCACGGCCTCACACAGGGTCTGACACGGCGGGATGGGGCGGTCGAGGCAGATCGGCGAGAAGAGCGAGCACAGGAACAGCTTCGTGTCCGGGTGGCACTGGATGTTGGTCAGAGGCACCCACGACTTAGCCTGCTGACTGACCTGCCGATAGAGAAAGGAAAAGTAAAGGTACGTTCTTATATAACGCGGTATCCAGTCCGTGTGAATGTTCAGGGCGCTTTACACTTCACCCCCAGGCAGACCTGTTCATTCCAACGCCATCTCGACTTCTCTTGGAAGCATTCAGCCACGCTGCGATTACTTCGCGAAAACTATTCGTTCACATGTCTCACATTCACTCTCATTTAAGGGTCCATCGATTGAGAGTCCGAAGTTCTAACAAACTACCCTTAAGATCCCCACAAGAAGGACCGGTGTAGTTCACCACAATATCGCTCGAAAACAATACGGTAGTTTTTCCAACGTACGTCCAAAACACTACGGAGGCCAAGTTAACGTTGTTAGCTGCACAGTTTGCCATTTATCGTAACGACTGGTGATAATAGTCATAATAATGTTAGGATTATATTTATATAATATTTAATGAAACATTTCTTAGTCTACAGGTACACATTATTGCTATTTAGTTAATAGTATAATAATGCATATCTCTACATGCGCAGTGTTGCGGCAGTAATATATTAATCACAATCAATAATATATTGAGTATCAATAGTAGTAGGCTTGAAGCAATATCAAAGAAATGTTCTTCGTGGAAGTGATATCCGCAGTATTGTTAACGTCCAAATGTGTTTAATGAGCCACATTGTTTTTATATAATTTTACCGTTATCTGTATAATTTGAATGTTTCGACTCGAATATCATGTTTACATTGCGTGCTGAACGGTCGATATTCATAAAGAGATAAGGGCCAAATTATATTCATAAATTGCGGTTCACTAAACGCATTTGGGCGATCAAGATGTTAGAATAGATAGTATTTATTATAATATGATGTTAGAATAGATATAGTGTTTATTATAACATGATGTTAAAATAGATATAGTGTTTATTATAACATGATGTTAGAATAGATAGTGTTTATTATAATATGATGTTAAAATAGATAGTGTTTATTATAACATGTTGTTAGAATACATATATGTCTATTATAAAATGATGTTGACAAAAACAATCAGCCAACGTACCGTTGAAGTGCTACTACTTTTGAATCAAGATGATGTGCTATGTTGTAGTCAGACGGGTAGCTGTAAGCATGTAACATTTAGGCATCGGATATCAAGAAAGATAAACGCTTCCCAGATAAGTTGAAATGGCCTTTGAATGAACAGGTCTGCCAGGGGGTGAGGTGTAAAGCGCTTTGAGCAGTCCTATACGGACTGGATACCGCGCTATATAAGAACTTACCTTTACCTATACCTTTACGATCCTTATAAAAGTACACGTTCTGTCCATATGCCAGATTGTGTACATCCGATATCATTTACGAGGTACGTGTCAAAAACACATTACTTACGTTTATCAGTCATTCCGCTATAGTAAAGTCAAATTCCTTCCCGACAATACACGGACGACGGTCTATGTCCAACACATTATCTGAACCGTATATCCGCTTCTGTTGCTATGGATACGTTTAGGATAAATCGATGTTACGCTCTAGAACAAAGAACTATACCTCGCTACAAATGCATTCCTTCTCCGCCAGACGAGAACGGAGATAGCCGCCTTACACTTGCAATGCGGACGGGTGCTCGGCCAGATTCGTTTTTTATATGCATCACAAATGGTTACGCCTTAGATGTGACATGCAGATACTTCGGAACACGCGTGCGTCAATGCACGCGCACATGTGTGCAACATTCAAATGCATTGATTCTTACTATCTGGCGCCCGTTCAGGTCGCGGTTTGTTTTGCCATACTGCAATGTTAAACACAACTAACTGTATCAAGTTACCGTGCCAGCCAGCCAGCCGTGCAATACATCTGACATAATATGTGCCTAGTCGACATTCCCCGCTTTTATTCAAATTTATGTTTCAGGTTTGCGCAGTTTAACAATCTTATTTAAAGGCATGTTGTCGTCACAATCATTATTATTATTATTATCTTTTCGTTATTATTACGGGAACATTCATAACACACGTTGCTAGAAATCGCATGGGCTTTGTTAAAGCTGTATTACCCATAAAGTTCCGAAAACAATTACCCCCTCAGTAATTATTTTGATGTGCTTTCTGTTGTATATGCCTTTTTTAGGAGCGTGAATCCAAAATTTAAGTTAAAAAAAATTATTCGGAAAAAGAAAACATATGTAAAAACATGCACCGAGAGATTGGGTTTGTTTATATACGGACTTGTACCTATATATACGAAAAATACGTCTCTGTCGAAGCAATAAAGCGATGTTTCAGGTATTCACAGTTTAATTCCTATGGTTGACTAATTTGTTGCCATAATAAAGAAATAAGGGGCGATCTCAAACACATACAAAATGTAAACTTATAAAGTATAACTCATACAAATATCGTTACAGTTGTGCTTTACACCTAAAAGTACAACGTCTTATCGCGTTCATCGTATCATCTTATATAGAGAATAGTTACAGTTATATAGTATAACTTATGTATATAAATGTTAACATATTGACCGCCCAAATATGTTTAAGTTAACCAAAACGTGGGGTCGGGCGTTCACATGATCACGTGACATATTATTAACACCCCTAAAATTATGCTATACGCGTGATAGACTATATATATATATATTATCAGGACGGAAACAATCAAATTAAACATATAGAGGTTAAATTATAATATTAACAAAATAAGTGGTTCGTTAAAACACATTATAGATACAGTTTATATGTATACTAAACAACACGATTTTGCGATAAAAACAATCAGATTCTGTACCTTTAAGAAACAGTCACATATAATTATATTGCACACCGATGTTTCGGTAGATTGTATCGGGATTAATTCAGGCGTGATGACAAATGCATCTAAATGCGCATTCAAATGCAGGAGTGAAATGTTCGGTACATTTGCATTTAAATGCGTACCACCAACATTTGTACTTGTATACGACCCCTAAACATTATACTTTTTTATTTGCTTTGTCCAATCGAATGCATTTCAAATACAGACGTAATTGTTTGAACGGTTGTTATTGTTAGATTCTGCATTTGTATGTCGTTGTGTTACTGCACTACTTATGTTAGTATTATATTACTGTGGTAAAACAAATAATGTGTTACTGTAAATGTTGTTGTGTTACTGCACTGCTTATGTTAGTATTATATTATTGTGGTAAAACAAATAATGTGTTACTGTAAATGTTGTTGTGTTACTGCACTGCTTATGTTAGTATCATGTTACTGTGTTACTGTAATAAAACAAATAATGTGTTACTGTAAATGTCGTTGTGTCACTGCACTGTTTATGTTAGTATCACGTAACTTTGTTACTGTAATAAAACTATAACTATAAATCTATAAAAAAATAATGTGTTTCTGTCAATGTTGTTGTTGTTGTTCCAAATATAACACACATTTAATATAAATGTACACATTTATACATAACCAACAATTTGCATTTGCATTTGAATGCGATCCTGGAGAGTAGCATGCGCATTTGATTAAATTGAAACATTTGCATTCAAATGTGTTTAATTTGCGAGCAATGTGGCTGTAAGGTGACGCGTGGCAATGCGTCATGTGTCACATTCCTGCGTTACCCCGGCTCTTGGCGTCGCCTGTGATCTGTCTAGTTGACACATTTCAAAAGCGGTATCTTTTACATTACTGAAATGTGAAAAAAACATCCACGCTCAATGCAACAGTTTGTGAATCCATTACGTTTGGTGCGATCTGTCGTGACATTTTCGTGGTATCAGGCCCTGATTTAGGATAATGCCGCTTTTTACGTTAGTCGTTGTGGATTTCTTAGGAGCGCCCCTTAACTGCATTTTCTGACCTTTGTGCGCGCGTTAAACACGACGCAGTAGAACATTCCGAGATAGTTTTATTGTTTAAACTGGGATTTCTTCCAACGCATTCCGAGTCGGGTAGCAATCCACTTATCGCGGGCACAAATTAATTGAAACGAAATACAATATCTACATTCGTGTCTGGCAATGGCGGAGTCAGTGACGTACAACAGTAGCGGTGATGGTTACAGACCATAATAACGGCGATGGATAAAGACAACAATAGCGGCGATGAGCGTAGACCACAATAATTTTGGGTACACACCATCAGTTATTAGGTGCGGTTTTGTACGGTGATTATGCGCACATTTGTTAGTAGTACATTATTATTGATGCGTTATTTTACATAGGCTGACAATAGATGAATGGTACATTGAGTAATAGGTACAATGCCCCTCATTTAGAGTTCCGTCGCTGTACTGGTGAAAACTTAAGAGTGGGTCAGCTTTGGGGCAGTTTCTGGAAAACCGCATATTGAAAATTTCACGAAAGAGGAAACAAATATGCACTGGACACGTGGAATGTACACGGTCAAGAAGAAATATTGTCAAAGTAAAACATTCAAATTAGCCTGCCTTTACTCATTCATGTTGATAAAATCTATCAGACAACCTCCCTGATTTTGCGTACCTAAACTAAACATTTGCCGGAAAGAATATGTGGTCGAACAAGCTTCAAAGAAAACGATGCTGAAAAGATTCCACAGCGAGGAGTTGATTAAGGAAGCGGTCGACCACGGAAAGTAGATTAGTGTGGTATAATCATGCCCACGTTGTGGTCTGCCTACCTCGCGGATTGTGTCGTGATCGAGCAGGTTCGGCAGTCGCATCTGACTGTAGCCGATGTCGCGACACAGCGTTAGGTTAGCCGGGATGTCGATGCACTTGGGGTTGTTCATGCGGCCCGTCAAGCCCGCCCAGTCCGAGCGCCAGTCCGCCATGTAGTCCCTATCATAGCCGCGGAAGTCGGCCGCCGCCGAGTCTACCATCACGGCATCGCCATCGGCGTCGTCGGAGGCCCGGGTCGCGGGCAGGGACGACAGCAGTATGCACAGCCCGATGGTCAGCAGCCGAAGGACCATCGTGAGTGTCGGCGTTGTCTGGGTGGTTCCCGGGCCGTGGCTGGCCAATCGTGAGCGGCACACGCGTCCACGGAGGACGGCGTCTCTACTGTCCTTACCGCGATCCAGTCAGCGTAGAAGCAGTGCCCGAGAAACGCCAGACACTAAAACAACACTATCCGCAAGACAAACAAACTATCCCGCGAACATCGACGGCAAAGTCGGGCGGTCAGACCCGTTGGAAGTTCAGAAATCCCCTTCGCGGTCCGATGATGATTGGAATCGACAGGGACGACGACACCGCAATTAGTCGGGCGAAGACGACGCGGCAGCAGCAACGGCAGACAGCGAGCTCGCGAGTTCGTCGGTCCTCTTCGATTGAGCGCGCGCGCCAGCCAACCAGCCAGCCAGCCGCACTATTCTTGGCCGCCTCCCAGCGAGGGCCCGCCCGCAGAGCGCCACCGCTGCGGCCGCCGAAGCCGTACACTTCACGGGCGAGTCGAATGACGACGCGTGTCAATCACGCAGCGGGGTTCTGTCAACGTGATTAGCGTCATTAGGCGATTACACGGCTCGTCGGCGACCCTCCTACGACGGAGAACACACGACAGATCAGTGTTCGCTTTGCCCCCGGCACCACGCTAACTGTTTTCAGTGCTGCGAAAAAACCAGTGCATCGTTGTCAGAAAGTGACAGGTGTCTATATATCTCGTGTTGCTCACCTGCGGGATTTTTTGTACAATTGTATTAATTTATTGTCTGCCATGCTGTTCATCAAATTAACTAAAAATTGCCCAATTAACCTTGTTTATATCCGCGGGCCATTTTACTTCGTTACCACGTTCATGTATAATCATCCAGTTCTAAAAGTGTCAATCTAAATGTCGTAGTCCTTAAAACACCCATTTCGCATTAAAAAAATATGTTTTAGTTTATTAAATTATACGTTACGGGGATGGCTACGCATACTATCCTAAACCAGCAACGGTCCTTTATTGCGTCATTATCACGACCGCTTAACAAGTGATCTGGGTAGGCCTGCTGAAACATTACGAAATTAACACAGTTATCAGACTTGTTGACTCAAGTCACAGATGCGAATCCGACTCGAGTCGCACATTTTGATTTGACTCGAAACTTGATTTGGACTTGGAGGTCATTGACTTCAGATGTGACTTGCAGGTCATTGATTTGTGACTTGACTTGCCAATTTGCGACTTGCCAACACGTCTGATCGTTATACACAAAAGCTGTAAAGAAATCGACCATATACGAATGCCGTCAGTGTTCAAAAAGTACTTATCCAATAGTTTGCTTCCTTTGCTGAACCTGACACGCAGTGTGTGGTGGTAACGCCTTACATAAAATGTTCTACAAACAGTGAATATATATCAAATGTAATAGAGGTAGGGGACTATCAAAAGGAATATATGTTCCTCGTCATATAGTTCCCTTTATAAATGGGTGAGGCATATTGCTGCACCGCCTAAGTGGCAAATTTTAATATCCTCTTTTCATTCTCCTTCGCCCTTACCACACCCCTCTTGACGCATTCGTCCCATCTTATCTGTGGTTTGCTCCCTCTTCTGCGGCCTCGCTGTTTTTAAGTCTCGGTGGAAGGTCGTTCCGGACTATGTGCATGCCTGCTGTGACGTCACATCCCCTGCGCAATGTCTCGAGACAGACGAAGCGGCCGCCGCGAGTGAAAGCCCGCCATGTATGTGTGCGGTCGATTCGTTGAACTCTGCGTGACTGCTTTTGTTGCGGAAGCTGGCGGTCTCGCCGAGTGCAACTGCATCAACAACACTGTCTCGAGAGGTTCGTTTCACGAAGTTAATGAGCTTTTTAAGGTTATCTTTTCATCAAGAGTGAGCCCGTCGCTGAGTTTTTAGAATTGTTTTTATATGCTTCATCCAATGTCTGCGTTAATGACTGGAAAATTCGTCCACAATAACTATGACATGGGTACAATTTTCGCTACAAAAAATATATATAACTATATAAAACATTTGCCCGCGTCACCGAAACCAATTTTCAGTAAAACCGCGTGATTGTTTTATGATGAAACGAGGTTTATAATGAAAATCACGTATTGCGAACTCTCGGGAACATCAGCGAAACGTGCCCCTGGTTTTCTATGCGGTGTGAGAAGAATGTCATGGCGCTGCGCAATCACGGAATGTCTCCTCTAATGTTCTCGTCACTTAATCAAACTGACGCGATACGGCGTGTCACACAGATCGCGACACCGCCTAGACAATTAGCCTGACAGGCGGCGATAGGGGAACAGAAGAAGAATGTAAATAGGCTGAATACGTGACAGCAAATAAAAAGGACTGGCAATAGACGGAGACGAATGCACAAGTATGTAAGAAAAAGGGAATAAAAAGGCAAAGATTGCGAAACAATGAAAAAGAACAAAGGGTCTTTGTATTTGAAAAACCGGACAATTTTGGAATAGGAATTTGAGAGCGAAAGCACCATGCAGTAAATGTAAAAAGTTAAGAAATGGTGGAATAAGAAAGGAAAACAATGAAATGGAATGAAAAAGATAGAAAGGAGAACATAACAAGGAGGTGCAGAGATAAAAGAAAAAAAAAAGAAAAAAAAGATAGAAAGGAGAACATAACAAGGAGATTCAGAGATAAAAGAAAAAAAAGATAAAAGATAAAAAAAAGATAGAAAGGAGAACATAACAAGGAGATTCAGAGATAAAAGATAAAAAAAAAAAAGATAAAAGATAAAAAAGATAGAAAGGAGAACATAACAAGGAGATGCAGAGATAAAAGAAAAAAAAAAGATAAAAGATAAAAAAGATAGAAAGGAGAACATAACAAGGAGATTCAGAGATAAAAGATAAAAAAAAAAAAGATAAAAGATAAAAAAGATAGAAAGGAGAACATAACAAGGAGATTCAGAGATAAAAGATAAAAAAAAGATAAAAGATAAAAAAGATAGAAAGGAGAACATTACAAGGAGATTCAGAGATAAAAGATTAAAAAAAAAGATAAAAGATAAAAAAAAGATAGAAAGGAGAACATACCAAGGAGATTCAGAGATAAAAGATAAAAAAATAAGATAAAAGATAAAAAAAAGATAGAAAGGAGAACATAACAAGGAGATTCAGAGATAAAAGAAAAAAAAAAGATAAAAGATAAAAAAAGATAGAAAGGAGAACATAACAAGGAGATTCAGAGATAAAAGATTAAAAAAAAAGATAAAAGAAAAAAAAAGATAGAAAGGAGAACATAACAAGGAGATTCAGAGATAAAAGAAAAAAAAAAAAAAGATAAAAGATAAAAAAAAAGATAGAAAGGAGAACATAACAAGGAGATGCAGAGATAAAAGATAAAAAAAAAAGATAAAAGATAAAAAAAAGATAGAAAGGAGAACATAACAAGGAGATTCAGAGATAAAAGATAAAAAAAAGATAAAAGATAAAAAAAAGATAGAAAGGAGAACATAACAAGGAGATTCAGAGATAAAAGATAAAAAAAAAAAAGATAAAAGATAAAAAAGATAGAAAGGAGAACATAACAAGGAGATGCACAGATAAAAGATAAAAAAAAAGATAAAAGATAAAAAAAAGATAGAAAGGAGAACATAACAAGGAGATTCAGAGATAAAAGATAAAAAAAAGATAGAAAGGAGAACATAACAAGGAGATTCAGAGATAAAAGATAAAAAAATAAGATAAAAGATAAAAAAAGATAGAAAGGAGAACATAACAAGGAGATGCAGAGATAAAAGATAAAAAAAAAAGATAAAAGATAAAAAAAAGATAGAAAGGAGAACATAACAAGGAGATTCAGAGATAAAAGATAAAAAAAAAAAGATAAAAGATAAAAAAAAGATAGCAAGGAGAACATAACAAGGAGATTCAGAGATAAAAGATAAAAAAAAGATAAAAGATAAAAAAAGATAGAAAGGAGAACATAACAAGGAGATGCAGAGATAAAAGATAAAAAAAGAAGATAAAAGATAAAAAAAAGATAGAAAGGAGAACATAACAAGGAGATTCAGAGATAAAAGATAAAAAAAAAAGATAAAAGATAAAAAAAAGATAGAAAGGAGAACATAACAAGGAGATTCAGAGATAAAAGATATAAAAAAAAAGATAAAAGATAAAAAAAGATAGAAAGGAGAACATAACAAGGAGATGCAGAGATAAAAGATAAAAAAAAGAAAATAAAAGATAAAAAAAGATAGAAAGGAGAACATAACAAGGAGATGCAGAGGTAAAAGAAAAAAAAAAAAGATAAAAGATAAAAAAAAGATAGAAAGGAGAACATAACAAGGAGATTCAGAGATAAAAGATAAAAAAAAGATAAAAGATAAAAAAAAGATAGAAAGGAGAACATAACAAGGAGATTCAGAGATAAAAGATAAAAAAGAAGAAGATAAAAGATAAAAAAGATAGAAAGGAGAACATAACAAGGAGATGCAGAGATAAAAGATTAAAAAAAAGATAAAAGATAAAAAAAAGATAGAAAGGAGAACATAACAAGGAGATTCAGAGATAAAAGATAAAAAAAAGATAGAAAGGAGAACATAACAAGGAGATTCAGAGATAAAAGATTAAAAAAAAGATAAAAGATAAAAAAAGATAGAAAGGAGAACATAACAAGGAGGTGCAGAGATAAAAGAAAAAAAAAAGAAAAAAAAGATAGAAAGGAGAACATAACAAGGAGATTCAGAGATAAAAGAAAAAAAAAAGATAAAAGATAAAAAAAAGATAGAAAGGAGAACATAACAAGGAGATTCAGAGATAAAAGATAAAAAAAAGAAGATAAAAGATAAAAAAAAAGATAGAAAGGAGAACATAACAAGGAGATGCAGAGATAAAAGAAAAAAAAAGATAAAAGATTAAAAAAGATAGAAAGGAGAACATAACAAGGAGATTCAGAGATAAAAGGTAAAAAAAAGATAAAAGATTAAAAAAGATAGAAAGGAGAACATAACAAGGAGATTCAGAGATAAAAGATAAAAAAAAAAGATAAAAGAAAAAAAAAGATAGAAAGGAGAACATAACAAGGAGATTCAGAGATAAAAGATAAAAAAATAAGATAAAAGATAAAAAAGATAGAAAGGAGAACATAACAAGGAGATTCAGAGATAAAAGAAGAAAAAAAAAAGATAAAAGATAAAAAAAGATAGAAAGGAGAACATAACAAGGAGATTGAGAGATAAAAGATAAAAAAAAAGATAAAAGATAAAAAAAAGATAGAAAGGAGAACATAACAAGGAGATTCAGAGATAAAAGATAAAAAAATAAGATAAAAGATAAAAAAAGATAGAAAGGAGAACATAACAAGGAGATGCAGAGATAAAAGATAAAAAAAAAGATAAAAGATAAAAAAAAGATAGAAAGGAGAACATAACAAGGAGATTCAGAGATAAAAGATAAAAAAAAGAAGATAAAAGATTAAAAAAAGATAGAAAGGAGAACATAACAAGGAGATTCAGAGATAAAAGAAAAAAAAAAGATAAAAGATAAAAAAAAGATAGAAAGGAGAACATAACAAGGAGATGCAGAGATAAAAGATAAAAAAAGAAGATAAAAGATAAAAAAAAGATAGAAAGGAGAACATAACAAGGAGATTCAGAGGTAAAAGATATAAAAAAAAGATAAAAGATAAAAAAAGATAGAAAGGAGAACATAACAAGGAAATTCAGAGATAAAAGATAAAAAAAAAATATAAAAGATAAAAAAAAGATAGAAGGGAGAACATAACAAGGAGATTCAGAGATAAAAGATTTTAAAAAATAAGATAAAAGATAAAAAAAGATAGAAAGCAGAACATAACAAGGAGATTCAGAGATAAAAGATTTAAAAAAATAAGATAAAAGATAAAAAAAGATAGAAAGGAGAACATAACAAGGAGATTCAGAGATAAAAGATAAAAAAAAAAGATAAAAGATAAAAAAAAGATAGAAAGGAGAACATAGCAAGGAGATTCAGAGATAAAAGATAAAAAAAAAAGATAAAAAGATAAAAAAAAGATAGAAAGGAGAACATAACAAGGAGATTCAGAGATAAAAGATATAAAAAAAAGATAAAAGATAAAAAAAAGATAGAAAGGAGAACATAACAAGGAGATTCAGAGATAAAAGATATAAAAAAAAAGATAAAAGATAAAAAAAGATAGAAAGGAGAACATAACAAGGAGATGCAGAGATAAAAGATAAAAAAAAGAAAATAAAAGATAAAAAAAGATAGAAAGGAGAACATAACAAGGAGATGCAGAGATAAAAGATAAAAAAAAGAAGATAAAAGATAAAAAAAAGATAGAAAGGAGAACATAACAAGGAGATTCAGAGATAAAAGATAAAAAAAAGATAGAAAGGAGAACATAACAAGGAGATTCAGAGATAAAAGATAAAAAAAAAGATAAAAGATAAAAAAGATAGAAAGGAGAACATAACAAGGAGATTCAGAGATAAAAGATAAAAATAAAAAAAGTTAAAAAAAAAAAGATAGAAAGGAGAACATAACAAGGAGATTCAGAGATAAAAGCAAGAAACACGCAAAAGAATCTATTTTAAACCTGGACGGTGAAAACACTGTGATTGCGAAAGATGAATATAAATCCTGTATCGTTAATGTCCACAGAATCAGCAGCACACGTACATGCGTAGTTCTGCCAACGTATTATCCGATTCATCAATAAACAGCTCGTGATTAAAGTGTGTACAACACTGTTCACTGGTTAACTGTTACGGAATTAGATAAAATAATGCAAAGCTCTAGAAATTCCACCAGTAACCAAATTATCAGAGATCGATATTTTAGAAAAATGCTGGACGTTCAAGAACTGGAAAGCTGTATTACAGGACATATAGATAACTCGATCCAATAACTGGAATGTGACAAAGAATGTAGCTATTTGTGTATTGTGATCTTATGCCTAATCGCTGGAAGGGATCTGACAACCTTTGAAAGAATAGTACAAGTTTACGGCACTGAAATGAAATAGGCATACGTTCTGTGAACAGCAAGACATGGTTAACAACAGCAAGACATGGTTAACAACAGCAAGACATGGTTAACAACAGCAAGACATGGTTAACAACAGAACGGCGCAAAGAACAAACATACTTATGAACGGAGAACGCCTCGAAGAATTAGCATCCTTCAAGTTCCTCGGTTCGACCATCTCAACTGAGGGTAATGGTCGAGACTCGAGAAATATGAGATAATAACAACATCCTTCAAGTTCCTCGGTTCGAGGGTAATGGTCGAGATTCGGAAAATATGAGATAATAACAGCATCAACACGACAGCGAAGATACGATTTCAAGGAAGCCTGGTTATATCAGTGCTGACTTAGGGGCAAATACAAACAGCCGCGTTTGAGATGCAATTCTTCAGACATGTAGGTCCACGAGCAGTTTGTAGCATAACCACATTTAATGTACTTAATATGTACTCCGGTGGAGTGAAGTCACAGTTTAGTCTTTGAAAAACTCTGTTTAATCACTATAAACAAATGATCATATTAAATATTATGAAAGATTTCGATGTTTTACAAACTTTTAATATTGTTCAAACGTGTTGTGAGTCAAAACCGACATCTCAGTATCAAACGGCCGAGATATCTGACCGTACTAAGCTCCCTGCCTCAAGAACTGTAATAGTGGTCTGAACCCCCCCCCCGTGTTGGACCAGCCGTGATCTGTATCCATCCATCATAGCACGGGGTATTGCCGACGGGGTAGTTTCGAATGACGCTGACAACAAACACCCTGCCTTGAAGGCACAGACGTACTTAAGTCGTCATCTCCATCTGGCCACAGGCGTGTCACACGACCGAGACCTTCTTATCGGGAGATGGTGTCACAGCGTGTCAGGGCGCCTCAGGCCTCGTCTTAGGCAAGACGCACCACAGCAGTCGTCAAAAAGGAGGTTATGAGTTAAGACCATACAGCTTAATCTCTACCAGCACACCCATATCTACCCATAGTCACTGTCACGGAGCGGACAGAAGCTTGTGCCAGAAAATGGCAATACCTCGTGTGAAGGACACGTAAAGAAGAAAGAAGAGAGATAATTGTGGAACCATCGATATCGTATCTAATGTGATGATCGCCGATCTGTAGACTGTAAACTGGTACTGCTTTGGCGGGGTTCCAGTATATAGACTACAGTGTTAGTTGAACGTTGAAATACTTCGACATTTTAAGTAAATGCCATCTACTACAAACTCTTCTGAAGAAGACGACGACGAAGGCACGTACCCGTCTGTTGTACCGACGACGACGAAGGCACGTACCCGTCTGTTGTACCGACGACGACGAAGGCACGTACCCGTCTGTTGTACCGACGACGACAAAGGCACGTACCCGTCTGTTGTACCGACGACGACGAAGGCACGTACCCTTCTGTTGTACCGACTGCGAAATAAACTCATGTTTAAAAATGATCTGCAACCCAAAAGAATAATTTGTTGCCATACAAACTGTTTTTGGAAAATGTGTACGCCTACGCTAATTTAATGCATCACACACTAGAGTCGACTCTGCTGATGACATATATGATTCGCATCTTACTATGACATATATTATATTAAGATGCTATTGCCTGGTAATGTTATTGTATAATTGTCTGTGTTCATATCGAACTTTTTTTATTATCGCATAGTTTGTCGCTGGTGGTTCCGCCGGCACGCGTTTCCAGAAAATTAGTATTTGCATAGACTTAACCCAACTGTATATTGTTGTATGACAATAGTTTTTCACAACGACATTACTCGAATGCTCTAGACCAACAATAATATCTTGTATGCCAGCAGACACCGTCAACAGAATCTCCTTCAACATACAGCATAGGACACAAACCCGATGAAAGTCGTACATGTGTTTACGTGTCGTTGCCAGGCCTCGTGTACTGTTGACAATTCTGCGACAGTGTTGTTGGTTACACCCAACAATTTGGCACAATCCGTGTCACACCAGGGGCCACGCGAACGAACGCAAATGTAGTTGTCACACCAGATCGGATTAACTGCCGTCAGTGTCAACAGTGTCATCAGCCCTGCCTGTCGTTGGATGGCTGCTTTTTACATCCGTCGTTCCCCGGGGACAACATCTCAGTGCAAACGCCCTATAGCTCAGACCACAGTTAAGTATCAACAGTGTTAGTCTCAGACCACAGCTTAGTACAAACGCCCTGTGGCTCAGAGTCCTCAGACCACAGTTGACTACAAACAGTGTTGGGCTCAGACCACAGTTTAGTACAAATATAGTTGGGCTTAGACCACAGTTTAGTACAAACAGTGTTGGGCTTAGACCACACTTTAGTACAAACACTGTTCGACTCAGACCACAGCTTAGTACAAACAGTGTTGGGCTTAGACCACAGTTTAGAGCTAACAGTATTGGGCTCTGACCACAGTTTAGTACAAACAGTGTTGGGATCAGACCACACCTTAATGCAAACACCCTATGGCTCAGACCACATTTTAGTACAAACAGTGATGGGCTCAGACCGCAGCTTATTACAAACAGTTTAGTACAAACTCTGTATAGCCCAGACCACATTGTAAGTACAAACATAGTAGGGGTCAGACTACAGTTTAGTACACAGAGTGTTGGGCCTAGACCACAGCTTAGCACAAACAATGTTTCACTTAGACCACAGTTTAATACACACAATGTTGGGCCTAGACCATAGCTTAGTTCAAACAGTGATGGGACTAGATCACAGAGCAAACAGTGTTGGGCTTAGAACATAGTTTAGTACAAACGGTGATGGGCTCAGACCACAGTTTAGCTAAAACAGAGTAGGGCTCAGACCACAGTTTAGTTAAAACAACGTTGGGTTCAGACCATAACTTAATACACACAGTTTAGTAAACAATATGTATAGCCCAGACCACATTGTAAGTACAAACATAATAGGGTTCAGACTACAGTTTAGCTTAAAAGTGTGGGGCTCAGACCATAGTTTAGTACAAACAGTGTCGGGCTCAGACCACAGTTTATTTAAAACAGTGTTGGGTTCAGACCATAACTTAATACAAACAGTTTAGCACACATTTTTTATAGCCCAGCCCACATTGTAAGCACAAACATAGTAGGGCTCAGACTATTGTTTAGCTAAACAGTGTGGGGCTCAGACCATAGTTTAGTACAAACATGTCGGGCTCAGACCACAATTTAGCTGAAGCAGAGTAGGGCTGAGACTACAGTTTAGCTAAAACAGTGCTGGGTTCAAGCCATAGCTTAGCACAAACAGTGTTGGGTTCAGACCACAGCTGATTTCAAGCAGAGTACGGCCATAACGTAGTTCTAACAGGGTTCAGACCACAGTTTGGTGCAAACATTGTAGTGCTCAATCATCAATGTAGTGTGATAAGCGTGTGTAGGCAGTTATGGCGATTTGAGCGCACACCTTTCCTTCTCCTTCATCCCTTGACCGGGACGGTCATACGGGTGTCGTTTCCACAGAGCCTTCGCCAGCTTTGTCTGTCTGTCTGTCTGTCTGTCTGTCATGTCAGGATCGGTAGACTATGCTTGGCCATTCTTGTACGTTGTCCAGCCGGTCTGACCTCTGACTGTCCCGTCTTCGCTTACCACCACGTCCACGCAGGGTGTTTTTGAGATGGTGTCGTGTCGGGCGGTGTTGGCGAAATCAGGAGAGCTTTCGTCGTTTCACCGTTGACAACATGCCTCTTGCTTTCCAACTAGGAGTCCACTAGCTGTCTCACACCAACCCACAACCAGTTTGGCGTAAAAAGCGAATTGCCCGGAACGCCAGGCTAATTAATTGAATAGGCTAATTGTATGAAACCGTATGATATTATGCTGTTACTGTAGCACCGGTGTTTTGAATGTGTTTGATCACAAACTTGTGGTCTGAGTCCGCAATAGCTCGTGGCAAACCCGGCTTCTATAAATGAAATAGCCTTTTGGTCATATTTATCTCTGTCTCCAAGTTGATGTGGAAAACATGTAGGGGAAAGGTGCCTAATACGTGCCACTAATGTATGACGGGCCCCTGCGATTGTGTCAAACACGGTACTGTTTGGAAACTAATTAGTACAGTTTCAAAGGACCCACAAGAGGGCACCACATGACTGCGAAGTGAAAAGACAAGACATATTGACACGGTGAGCGAGAAAAACAAGTTTTACTAACTTTTGTTAAAATAATACTGTTGTGTTACAGTGCTGACATTTGCGTAAAGTTAGCATATGCTGTATGTAAACAGACGCTCGTTTGTATTACAATTACCAATGCGTATAACATTCGTTCTTCGAGTGCAAAATTTTTTCAAAATGGCGACTATCATGAAAATGTTATTATTCGCCTAAGACGGGCCCTTACCTATACCTAGTGCTGAATGTGTTTATTTGCAGATACATCAGTATGGTATACAAAAGAAAGACGAACAGGCAAACCTGGTGCGAAATTAACACGACGAAGGCGATTGAAGCTGTGAGAAAAAAAGAAATGGGATTGAAACGTGCCAGTAAACAAGGTGCCGAGGACGACCCTGCAGCGTCGATGCAGACTGAGAGGAGGTGTTAATAACGCGGCAAAGAAAGGGCTGGGTGGGGCTGAAACGAGTTTTAACGAAGCCATGGAAAATGAAATAGTGCAGCACGTCAAGTTTATGGAGGGAATGCTGTTCGGCTTCACGAGGATTCAACTAAGACGTCTCGCTTTCGAATATGCTGAAGTAAATGGTATTCAAAACACATTTAACGATGAGAAGAAGGAAGCTGGCGTGCATTGGTTAAATGACTTCATGGCACGACACAAGGATGAACTCTCACTGAGAACTCCTGAAGCGACGTCGGCAGCACGCCCGCGAGGCTTTAACGCTGTCAGTGTGGGCACGTTTTTCACTCTTCTAGAACAGCTACAAACCTGGCACAGCTTTCCCCCTGACAGGATCTACAACGCAGATGAGACTGGCGTCTCAACTGTTCCCAAGCTACAAGCGGAAAAAAGCAAGTAGGTGCTTGTCAGCGGCCGAGCGTGGCCAACTAGTCACGGTCGAAATTTGCATGAGCGCTGCTGGGGGGAATATGTGCCACCGATGTTCGTGTTCCCCAGAAAGCGAATGAAGACCGAACTGATGGACCGAGCACCGCCTGGCTCTATTGCCGAGGCACATGAAACCGGCTGGATGCAGTCTGATATTTTTGTTAGATGGTTTCAGCATTTCATCACTCACGCCAACCCTACAGCCTTAAAGCCTGTCCTGCTCATCCTTGACGGATACAAGACACACACACAAGCAACTTACCTTTCATCGAGATGGCACGCAAAAGCCACGTGGTTGTGTTATGCCTGCCTCCACATTGCAGCCATCGTCTTCAGCCGCTTGATGTGACGTTCATGAAGCCATTGATGACCTTTTACGAAATGTGGATACAGTGTTCCACATGCAAGGCTTGGGCTCATGAAGCATGCTCCGGGCACGAAAATGGAGAGTTTGTGTGCGAAATGTGTGACGAATAGGCCATTGCTGCAAGGGGCCCGTCTTGGGAACACTTTTTTAATTCTGCCTTTTTAACGGTATGGCAGCTATTTTTAATATATCGTTTCTTTTAATTCATATACACACTGTTGTTGTTCATCATGATTTTGGTAATGTACGCTGCTAAGAATTGGTAACATGCATTTTGTCATACTGCGATGGTTTGTCATATTTTTGGAGGGGTTTCCTTAAGGGGTTCGTATTAGGCTCCTTTCCCCTATATGCGAAAAACGTTTACGCCTAGTGCAGTGGTAGCGAGTGGTGCTTACGCTGTGGTGGCTTGCTGGTGAAAACAAGAACGAACGTTGTTGTCCTTGGTAGGCAGCGGTTTGTCTGTTTGACAACAGCTACGATCAGCAACTTTGGCACATACTGTCAATAACTTGAAACAGTAAGACTGAGCGCAATCGGTTAGCGCTAAGGTCAGATTCAGTTCGTCGAGAACAGTGATGCCGCACAGCGGACAGAAGTCAATATAGCGCACTAGTCTGGAGAATGTATTGGAGAACCACGCGTTGTATTGTAAGAGAGCGCGCGCAAGAATCATTCCATTTGGATGTGAGGGCATTTTAATTCATTTATATTCCAAGGTTCGGAATGGCAATTTCAGTGGTTAGAAGTTTCCAATTACTGGTGAGAAATTGTCAAAGATCGGTGAAATTGTGCACTGGACACAATTTACTGCAACATAATAATATAGTGTTTCAAAAAAGAAAACCACAATTTCGTATGACCATTTGAAATGGGAGGGGGGACACACTAAACAATAGCAGCATATAGCTGTGCACACAGAAATAACCATGGAATATGCCTTCGTCTATATTAGAACTATATTCAGAGAAAGACATTGATTAAAGTCTAGCCTGTTGCGTAACACTTTCCGTTTTATAAACAAACTCGAAGTCGTGTTCAACTCGGTAGAGTAAAATTGCGCCTCAATTCCCACACACAATACGTTTACTGTCGCTTATGCTATTGCGCGATCTGTGCAATGTATATTTGTGTACAGTCGGTTGGGAATTCGGATTGAATTTGGGTAAGTTGTGCACGACAAACTTACATAACTAATATGTTGGTTTTAGGTGCGGATCGGGGGGGGGGGGTTGTTTTAGGTGCGGATCCAGGGGGGGGGGGCTGTTTTAGGTGCGGATCGGGAGGGGGGCTGTTTTGCATGAAAGAAAACATGTTTTTGCGCTTTACTCTTATCCTGAGTCGGGCATTATTCAAATCATGCAATGTTCATGAAAACATATATAACTGGCAGCTGTTGCTTTATTCTTCAAATATTCGCCCAAGAGACAACGACTACTACAGCTATCTACAGAAGAGCTGTTGCTTTATTCTTCAAATACTCGCCCAAGAGACAACGACTACTACAGCTATCTACATAAGAGATCAACATCCAAGGAAGCATGACTGTTTGAAGGAAGTGGGTATTGGGGAGGTGAAACTACTGTGTGAAACAAGACTGCAGAGATGGTCAACATTGCTGGGACAGTGACAGCGATCTCGATCCCAAGGCATTGTGGGAGGCAGACCATCAGAAACAACGCGGAGGTAGACACACAAGAAATATATTGGCGAGGCTTAATATTCCTACCATTTCTAGACCACATAATCTAGGAATTTGACACGAGACTCAGAGCAATCACAGAGAAAGTTGTGCTCTGCCTGAAGTTCCTACCAAATAACGCGTGCAAGCGGACAAAAGCTAACATCACCGACCTCAAAGAATGCTATAGTCATGACCTACCATCCCCAGCGTCCATGCCAGCTGCAGTCAGACTGTGGAAGAAGAAATGGGATTCGCCAGAAGAAACAAAGCCCCATAATCTACATGATACAATGCGTGCAACATCCAGTTCATGTTCCCAAATCTTTTACGCATGTTTCACTTAATATCATTCACACGTGCTGGAGTGGCGCATGCTTGTACCGCACTAAAACTTGTGAAAACCGTTGTACGAGAATTGCCTCGATGCGCTGGTGCTACTTCATGTACACAAGGACATCAAACTCCACACCCGAGCAATTATTGACAAATACAGCAGGAAGCACCCGAAAATAATGCTTTTCGTTAATCCTCTGAGCGCGCATTGAACTGCTACTGATTAATGCACACTAACCATAATATGTATACGTACAATACACCAATACAGTAAACGTTTCAACGATCCTTGATCTCATTTTGTTTTGTTCATTTAATGAATAATATTATAGCAAATATTATTTTACTTACAAATGGGAAAATGCTTAAACGGTTAGTCAAAACGTAAACTGATGTATTGACACGCACGCACGCACGCACGCACGCACGCACGCACGCACGCACGCACGCACGCACGCACGCACGCACGCACGCACGCACGCACGCACGCACGCACAATGATTAATGAGAACGGATTCATTGTCCCCATGGGAAAATCAAACTAAATTGTAAAAATTCTAATGTTTCTGTAAAGATTATCAAACATGTCACTGCTATGGTACTCATGACAGAACCTTCACGAGCAAGATATACACTCTACTGCGCCAATTACAAATTCCATGCCAAAAGGTTCCTTTCCGACTTTTGTCCACAAGGTTGGCTCAGACATATACGAATGATAGTTGATACACAGTAATTATGTGTGAATAACACCATATTCTTTCGATTTGTTGGCACGTGATTATCGTGCACATTAGTCATAAGATAAACGTCGAACCTATCATAGTAATTAAGTTTCGGGCGAATCGATGACTTTCGAGACATCTCTCCTGTTGTCTTCCATAATTTAGAAAATTCGTCCGTCTGTTGACCAAAGACACTTAACCATTTGAGTTGCGCTGCAACGCCCTCGCAAGTGTTCCGCGTAGTAGAGTGTCGACTGGCTTCTCAGATTTGTTTTATTTTCCATGACGGCGGCCTTGGACATCCTTGAACGATCGGATCGGTGTATGACGGATGCTTATGTCTGCGTCAGTGTTTTCTAAAGGTCTCTCTAATCTGTCTTGCCAGGTTTATGCCAATGTCGTTGATATTTTTATCGACTGTCACGTTGGTACCAAATATTATCAAACTGTTTTTGTTTCATGCTATATTGTTCCAGTCGACCAATCGCGAACGTCAAAACTCAATCTTCAAATTCGTGCCTTCATATTTCGTCGCGTCGATTAAAAAAAGTAATTATGTGGTTGACAGTTGCAATTGCAGCAGTAACTATCGACGTTAACCTGTTGGCATTAAGCGGTTGTATGGCAGCCATCACTTGAGTTACAATGTCCCCAAACTTAGCACTTGTCATTGTCCACATCGCAGTTTGAGCGCGTTTTTGTGTAAATTTTCGAGATTCATTCCTTCCAAAACGGTGTTTCCAAAGTAGAAAACTGTTAAGCACTTCAGCAATCACTCACGTAAAATCAACGTCTTCGTCACTTTCGTCAACATTAGCAAGAACACCAAATGTGTTGTTCATTGTTTCAACGACTTTATCAGCCTTTTGAATTATAGAATGCAAAAATCTATCAGAAGTACTTCCATTTATGTCAACTATACCATAGTGGCGTCACTCTTGTACCACTCTGCGGGGGGGGGGGCTCCAGGCAAGTCTTAATCGTTTGGCTTAGGCCTACCAAAGCCTGGGACTTTCCATCAAAATACGAAACGCCAAAGCCATCCACCAAGCTAGCGCAGGCATTAAAACGTGACTTCCCGAAATGAACTCTTGAAGTTGCCAAGCACTTCCTCTATTTAGGGAGACACCTGTCCCAAAAGCATCCATCAAAGAAGAAATCCAGCACCGAATCTATACTGTTCCAGAACATCCTTTAGGAAGCTATAACGACCACAACTTCACGAATGGAACCAAGTTCTTATTATCATTATGTTATTTGTGGGAATGAGGTCTGACTCACTTGTTGCTGCTACCTAAAGACCCTGGAGAAATTTCACCAACGCTGCCTTCGTAAGGTACTTCGTAAGGTACTTCGTAAGGTACTTCGCATCCAATGTGAAGACCGCCACACCAACGCCTGCATTCTAACTGAGGCTAAGGCAACCAGCATTGAAGCAATATTTGTCCAGAACCAACTCCACTGGACGGGAAAATTTGTAAGAATACCCACCTTCCCGGACAAATCCTCTTTCCAGCAGGGCCATGGCCACATAACAGATGACGATCAGAGAAAACAAGTCAAGGGCCCAACGAAGAACTACCTAAGAAGGCCACAAGAACTTCAGACTGGGAGGTCCAAGTCGCCGACCGTCCACTTTGACGCCGCAAGCCTCAGTTCCAACCGGAACCTCCTGCCCACATTGCTCTAAGATGTGCAGACCACGAATCAGGCTCCTGTGACTGTGTCTCCTCGGAACTCAAGATCGACCCTTGGCAGACGTCATCCTGACCACAGACCACATTTAGGATGCGTCCGCCATTACCCACATAAAGAGTTCCCAGGAAAGTGAAGATTGCGCGTGATGAGGGAATACCCCCCCCGAGCAGTTTCACACCGGATACATTAGAACAGTTAATGTTTTTCTGCACTAATACATTAGATCGTTTGTGTGATGGCAATAGACAGACGCTTACCACTCGCGTACCACTACAATGATTGTTCTGCAGAACGTAGCAACATTTCCAAATCAGTCAGCGGGTTGGGCCGACATTGAGGGGTATCAGCTTTGGTGAGTTTTTCTGAAAGACGAGGTATGTCATTTTCACGAGTTTCACACAACATGTTATTAGAGGATACATTTGCTGTGAAATTTTAAAGAAAATCGTAGGACAAATTTACCAGAAATCCAAAGAAACGTTATAAAGGCGGCCTATGGGAAAATCAAATGTGATTTGTTCCCTATTCGTTCCAGGGACCGCCGATGACGGGTGGGGCACGAACCACAGTGAGAATGCATCCACCACTACAACGATAAAGAGTCCATACGAAAAAAAAAATTGTGTAGTTTGGGTGTATTTGCGAGAAAAGAAATTGTATGAATGAGTGAGTGAAAGTAATGTGTTTGTGCACAGTAGCATCTGAGCTTTGAAATGATGCCATCTGTCAGTTGGTATACTGTAACAGTAGTTGCCATCAGAAATACTGTATGGTCCCTGTTGGGTTGGTAATGGTGGCATGGCAGTGTCAGGGAGCTGCTCGCATGACTATTGAGAGTCAAATAATAAAGTCCTTACCAACGGTCAGACTACTACATGGCGGCAGCGGTAAGATCTTATTGCTTCTGCAACTAATGACTTAAGCCTCTACATTGACTAGCGCTGTCTCGAAACGCTGCAGTATTTATCGTTCGAACTGTCTGCAAATGTCGTTAAATTTCCGCTAAGTCATGAACGTGCACATTCTCCTCGCCGCCAGCTAAATGCATGTACGCGTGCGTCGAGCCAGCCGCTACAAACTGCAAATTCTCATCACTGCTGTGGACGTGCCGAAAACGTTTTTTTTTCACCCGAGTTATATGCACAAACCGAGCGCTATATATCAATCGACAACTGAACAATGGGGGAAATAAGAGCGCCATTTATGGACTGGAGCCATCCAGATAGGGCATCTACATATAAACTATTCAAGCATCAAAATAGAAAAACAAGTCGTGCACATACTGCTCATGACCGGTGATGACGGTGTGAAAATGTACAATGGTTGGGGTCTCTCCGGCTAGGATAGCAAAATTCCATCCAATATCTGGGAGAAATTTGACGTACATATTGAACCGAAATCTAGCTTCAGGGTCGAGAGACTGACATTCCAGCACATGCGGCAGCGTGCAGATGAGTCAAACGATGATTTTCTGAGCCGCCTCAATAATCAAGCGAATTTATGTTAATTCAAAGAGCGAGACGAACGCATAATCGAGCAAATCGCATACGGCACTAAGCATGCCGACGTACAGAAGATTTTGTTTGTGCAAGACGAAATATACACATTAGCGAAAGCCATCGAAGCATGCCGCGTCTATGATGCCTCAGAAGGCCATCAGAAAGCCTTTCGGGAAATTCGGGGTGGTGAAGTTGCCGTCAGCATTGTCCAAAAGGGAGGCACGTCGCCTGCCCAGTGCTACAACTGTGGTGAAAGCCGCCATAGATCGAGTCAAGGATGTCCTGCACGCGCGTCTACATGCAGGAACTGCTGGAGCAATGGGTCATTGGGCAAAAGCAAAAGCCTGCCCTCGCAAATCACCATCTCGTGAAAGCTCCAGATCTAGCTACATATCTAAATGTCGTGATCGCTCCAGCCGTTGTGGGCGATATAGAAGTAGGGCGCAAAACAGCGGTAGCCGTAGCTGGCACTCGCATGGTGACGGCAGAAGCGTCAATACAGTTCTACAGGTTCAAGGTGAAGACGAGAGCTTCGCCAAGGTCGCATACCATGCAGTCACTATCACTGTTGGTGCATTTGAACAAGTGTCCACGAACGAAACAATGGAACTGCAGCTGCCAAACAGACGAGCATATGACACATTCAACCTAAAAGTGGACACGGGAGCAGAAGGAAACATTCTGCCGTTACGAACGTACAGACGTATGTTTCCACGCAATCTGAATGCCAGCGGGTATCTCAAGTCAACAGAGGTAACGCACCGGCCTGAGGTTACACTAACAGCCTACAACGGTGGCGATATCAAGCAGCATGGCGCCATATCGTTGAGATGCAGGTACAAGAATTCAGGATGACACACGCTGAACTTCGACATTGCTGAGTCAGAAGGACCTGCTATTCTTGGACTGGCTAGCTGCAAACTGATGAACATTGTAACACTGCTGTGCGATGACATAGGCATGCAAGTGTCTGCCGTCAGCAGAAGTGCAGAATGCATGTCGAACAAGATTCGCAACATCGAAAATCTGAAGAGTGCGTTCTCTCAGTCCTTTGACACACTCGGAAACTTTAAAGAGGAATACCACCTCACTGTAGGCCCTGCAATCGCGCCAGGTGTGCACCCGTGCAGCAAGTATGCTATACAGCGTCGCGAAGCGATACAGAATGAACTGAAGAAGATGGAAGTGATGGGGGTGATTGTAAAAGAGACAGAGCCCACCGACTGGGTATCAAGATTGACATTCACAGAGAAGCGAGACGGGACCTTGCGCTTGTGTTTGAACCAAAGGATATCAAGTGCCCCGGCTGCACCGCCATTGCAGATAACGTCACTGTATATGGTCGCACCGAGGAAGAACATGACGATAACCACATGAACGTCATGAAGGGAACGGGCTCGTGTTCAACTCGGGAAAGTGCATCATCAAAACAAATGAGATTCCATTCTTTGGGTTGGTGTACACCGCGGACGCGGTCAAGCCAGATCCCGATAGAGTCGACGCGATCAGAGCATTGCCAAGAGCGTGCAAGAGCTTCAAAGGTTCCTCGGCATTGCCACGTATATGGCATCGTTCGTGCTGTGTCTGTCGCATCACTCTGCAATCCTGCGAGAACTCCTCAAGCATGACACTGAATACGCATGGTTGCTACAACATGACATAGCGTTCTCGACGATCAAAACATTAATATGCAATACAACAACCCTGGCATACTTCGATCTCAACAAGGAGAGTGTGCTCCAGGTGGACATTTCATAGAAAGGACTGGAAGCAGTCCTCATGCACGACTCACAACCAGTTGCATTTGCCAGTAAATCGCTCACCGACACTGAATCCAGGTACGTCAACATTGAACGCGAACTTCTTGCGCTTGTGAACGCTTGTGAACGCTTGTGAACGCTTTCACACGTATCTGTACGGGAAACCGTTCGTGGTCCAATCTGATCACAAACCACTTAAAATGATTCAGCTCAAGAATCTGCTCGCTGCTCCACCACGTTTGGAGCGAATGCTGCTCTGAGCGCAGCGAGCGGAGACTTCTTCGAGCTGGAAGGAGAAGAGAACTTACTGGTAGTGGACAACTACAGCAAATTTCCACTCGTGAGAGCCACGGGTCGTTCATGCAATAGCAAGGGTGCCATCACGTACTTCAGAGAACTGTTTGGGATGCATGGAATTCCTGAGCTGCTCTTCACGGACAACGGTCTACAGTTTGACTCGTACGCTTTCAAGCAGTTCGCCAAACAATGGCCATTGGTCGAGGTACGCACAGTCCAACGGTTTTGCCGAGCGCACAGTGCAGACTGTAAAGAATACAATCCGGAAAGCCAAGATGGACGAGCTTGACTCCGAATTCGCACTCTTGTGTCTTCGTACCACTCCGATCAGCGATAAGATCAGGTCGTCAATTGAGATGCTGATGGGCAGGAAAGTCAAAGCTAATCTGCCAATAAGCATGCGCAATCAATGTGCTGATTCTGAGCAGATCAATGCGATCACCAAGTGTCAGAAAAGTCGAACTTCAGTATGACTCATGAGCTGGCGCAGAGTTGCCGCAACTCTGCGCTGGTCAGCACGTCCGCTTCCAGCACCAAACTAGCGGCAACTGGATGCCTGCAAGAATCGTTCGTGAAACTGACGAGCCGAGGTCTTACCTACTGGAAACCTCCAACGGAAGTTTACTGCGACGGAGCCGTCACCACATCGCAGAGACACCGCCACTGAGAGCACCGGTTCCTTGAAGATGCAGTGCCAGAACCGGCACCGCCAGAACCGATGACAGCAAGATAAACGACCACCGCGCCGGCAGATGCAAGCACAGACGGGTTCAGTCGCTACGGACGTCGACTTAAGAAGACACACAAGCTTAATCTATGAACACTTAATGTGTAGCATCGATCTATTATTTGAGTAATTACGCTTACTAGTGGACACACATTAAACTATAATGACACTTTTCTAATTAGCAAGGCCAGAACGTATAATTTGGCTTACTCCGACATTATAATTATATTGCACGTACATATCCGTACATTAGCCTACTAGTTTGTTCGCACTTTTGTTGCACATGTTTTTATTGTAAAGTTGCTAATGAGACTGCTATTTTCTCAAGTTAGCAAGGGAGATGTAACAGTAGTTGCCATCAGAAATAATGTATGATCACTGTTGGGTTTGTAATGCTGGTGGCATGGCAGTGAGCTGCTCGCACGACACTTGAGAGTCAAATAATAAAGTCCTTACCAACGGTCAGAGTACTACATATGCCTGTTGCTTAAGGACACAGTGGCCATTAGGCAAGATGTACTCATATTTTGGAAACCGGGAAATTTCATGGCAGAAATGCAGGGATGTCATGCGTTGAAGCAATTTGTGCGAAAAGGAGGTATGTCATTGTCACGAATTTCACACACCAGGTGTTTTAGTGGGTCTGTCATGTGCTGTGAAAAAAAAATTTGGATATATTCTCAATGTAGAGGGAAGACCACAGTAGAGAATTGCATTGGTGGCCATATTAACGTTTTGTCTAATTATAAGAAAACCTGACCATAAAAAATTCTGAAACTTTTTCACAGCAACTGCCATCATCTCATTGACATGCTCACCAACTTTTATCAAAATCACATACATCCAGCTCTTTTAAAACGCCCCCACGTGCGATGCCCGTCAATATTTACAAAAATAGCCATGTATTCATGCGCCCACGTGGCCTACGGCAGAAAAATTCCCATAAATCCCTCCGCCAGTTAAACTCTAAAAAAAACTGTTTCACAGCCAATAGCTTCTACAAACAAACCTGTGAATATTCCTGCTCAAAGGCACTCATGTCACATAATATTAATTTATTAAGTTCCCATTTTACAATTTCATACGCCCTACATTCTCCCTACAATAAACAGGAAGGTCAACTGTGGTCTTACCCCTGTATGCGTAAGAACGTTATAATGGTCGTCTATGGGAAAAGTGACTGTGGTCCGTGCCCAGTGGCGTCACGTAGCGAATGCATACACAACTCTTACTTCTCCAGCTGAGAAGATTGCAATGTGGTTATGTATGCCAATCACATGACACCACTTGTTCAAAATGTCTGCCAAAGTCGTTGCAGACCGAATTCTAGCCTCCGGAAAATACAAATCCATCTTGTCACTCATTAAAGGGTTTAGAAATGGGGTTGTGTGAGTAAATTTAGCACGAACTGAATGTTATGTCGCATAGTAACTTATTCATAATTTCATAAAATGGATGTTGTGTTAATCAAAACTTAATGTTTTAAATGTGTCGTTTGCTTTTCAACTTCACATTCGGCCACAGCAAGGCCGACGAAACCCTAAACATTGCCATTGGTCTGGGTTAAGGTTTTTGTTGTTGTTTGGCCTTAGGAAGTTGGGTTACCAGGTCCTTTCTACCAGATGTCAGTGCCAGGGCTAGGGGAAACAAACCCATAGGCATAGCATAGGGCAAAATGTTTTGACGTTTCGAAGCTTTGGAAATTTCGTTCACCCCACCTTGCCTGTCTTTTGGAAGAGGGATGGACTCGCTAATTCTAGAGAAGAACACTCTTCAATAAAGCCTCAGTGCAAAATCCTATAAGGACTTTGCTGAGTAATTATCCAGAAATGCATTACCTATCATGGATTTGCAGAGCTCGTGATCTATAAATTCACCATCATAAAATAAGCGTTATTTTAAATAAAGTCTACAGAGCCCATTTCCAATTTAAAATATAATGGTCGCTTCGGCCTCAGAGCCAGCTGGCACCAGTTGCATAAACGGTTGATTCGGCCTATATGAGCTAGAACATTTCACAGTTCACCGGTTGTGAAGATGGTTGGTTCGGCTCATGGGCGGAATCCGTTATAGGCCGAAACATCTGACACCTATAAAAACACTCCAACATTAGCCCTAGACTCAAGTAACCATAAGGTGTAACATAAGGTGTAACATAAGACACATGCCAGTCAAATGCAATGCCGCAGTGGGCTAGCTTCAGTGCACACACGTACTGTTCAGGCTTCATTTGCCCAGTACTCTTGCAGTATTTGGGGCTATGGTTCTGACATTTGAATACATGAATTTTCAGTGTCTAACATTTACCATTACAGTACTGTTATTATCATCACACGGTAAAGCTGAACTTTTGATACGTACCATCAGAGAGATGCCTGGTGGTTTTTGTCGACATTTCTAGTTCTAGTTGTTTCCAGCACTCGGAAACGTTCTATTAACTGACTAGTCTGTATGTTGTGGTTACTACAATTGTATGGTGTTTCAAGGTCTCATTCACCTAGTCAGCCTTTTTCAGAACATTATTGCCAAGCCGACCTTAATATTTGCTGGCATTAAGGGTGGTCACAGCCAGGGAGCATAGCGTCCTCAATGGTTCTTTTATGTCCCCCTATTAAATCAGATGGGGCTGACATTAACGTGATCATCCGAATCACCAGAGATACACAGTCTCCAATGTTGAGAGCCAGGTTTTTACAGGTCTTGAAGAACTCCGAACTCAGTCATGTAAAGCGGATGTGCTAACCACTACTCTACTGTGGCCTTTTCATAATTAAGATTACCTATGTGTCATTGTGATAATCCATCCCAGATTAGATTTGCTTAAATAAAAAATTATTTACACCAATAAATTATTTAGGGAATTAGTATGCATAAATACGTGGTGTTTTTACATTGCAGATATGGAGTGAAAATCCGTTTACCGCATGCCCTTGTGATAACCCTCTTGTTCGGTCAAGGACCGTAAGTATTTGTACAAATATTAAAAATACAAATATTTCTAAAGCACGTTTTTAAAACAGTGGTAGAAAGTTAGAAACTGTGGTTCTATTAAAATGGTCAAAATGATTTTAAACCATTGACACGACTTGCCGTTAATAAATAATATTTATGATGGAACAGGTATGTTGTTACTTGAGTCAACAATGTTGTATTTATACCTACTTATTTTCCACTCGCAGGCTGGTGAAGAAACTGAGACTGATACTGCAAGTGACATACACACACTCGAAGAATCTAGCGAGTTTTGTACTAACATACAAAGCACTGATGCTGCTAATGAGGCAGGTGGAAACGTCACAGAAGTCATACCATTCCTTCATTGCAGCATTCGTCGGTGGATATGTAGTCTGGGGCAAGTTCAACAAAGTCAACGAGCAGGTGAACATTCCAAAATAAAATTTACCTGTTCATAGACCAAGGGTTATAAGGGACGATCTCAAAACATCGATGTACAAGGCTACATGAAAACCAATGCCACTTAACCTACCTCTCCCTCTACATAAAACTTGAATATGGTCTCTTCCTCCATGTTGTAATTAGCACAGGTCATTCATATACAACACAACTGCACTTGAAGTCAACACTTATGAAAACAGTGATCGAAAAATAAACAATGATTTTGGGGAAAAATACATCAATGTACAAAGTTAAATGACATAGTTGCTAATCCCTTGCATTCCTGCTTGAAACCATTTTGTGTAGTGTCGCACATTTATGTTTAATGATCATCCCTAAGAAAGTCATGGTTTTGGGCCTATGCACTGATAAGTGCATGCGCAGTTGTACGAAAATCTGGTGACCTAGACTAGTGACGTATTAAGGGAGACCGGCATACACAGAACCAACATAGTTTCAAGCAAATGTGTTATTTTGCTAGAAAGAGGACTAGTTTAGTCAACAAAGGCCAAAATATGTTACATAACTTGAGTATAGGTGTAAATATAGGAATAGGTGTATATAAATATATTTTCATTTGGTGAGCGAATTTTGCTAGACTTTGACACTTGTGTGACATAAAGTTATCTAACAGTATGACATAGCCCATGAAATTAAGATGTGTGTTCAACAAGGTTTTTCTAGTAAACCACTGGCGTGATATTCTTAATTGTATTTGCAAATGGTTATATTTTAGTAACTCTTATAGGTGCGTAGGCCCAAAAATTACTTTTGTTTCCCTTGAAGCAACCTGCAAATTAGTTGTTCAGCTTCGTGTTAGAACATGACTCAACTTAGTACAGGCGCACATGGTGTTTTGGTAAATGTACAATTTCTCACAGCCTGTGTGAATAATTTAATATTGCTAACTTTGGTGATTTGCTGTTAATTGTAGCATGTTGTTGAATGATTTTATCATAACAGTATTGATTGTTACAGCCAGTAAAGCTATCAGACCAAAATCACTTCATGCTAATTTTAAGTGTAAATCAGCTGATAATAATATTCCCATTTTGCACATAATTTATTGTGATGTCGAAATTGGTTTGTACGTTTGTTTGGCTTCTACATATTCATAACGGAAATGAAAGCAAATTTTTTTCAGCTACTGGTCTGAACTATTTTGTACATGGTATGAAAGCAATGGCTGCATAACATAAACACCACATAAAATATAATAATATAATTGTTTTGTGGTCATATCCTAAACACCCAACTGTCAGTCTAACATCCATAATAAACCACTATTTGTAAAATAAATTTAAGGTTATTTAAACAAAAGAAAAAAATTATGAAGACTAATTTTTTATTGAAAGTTGCATGTATATGCATGTTTAGATGTTTCTCTTTACTTATGTTTCAGATAAACTTATACTTGTTGTCAAGGATTCTATACGGACTGGCGAAGTTAGCGGTGGACAAAGGTTACGTTAGCAAACCCCAAGGGGATGTGTTTCCCTGGTTTGCTGCCCTGGTTTGGGGGACAGTGTTGTGGCTGTTTGAGCACCACAGGGAAGTGCTTCAGTCGTCTCTGCGCTCCTCCATGACCTATCTATATCATGACAGCAATATTTGGCACAGTCTCAGGGACTTTCTGCTCTACAACAGATGACCTCTGTCACCCTTCTGTCTCGTACATACATTGTTGCTGTAATTTCCTGTGTAAGTAAATGATTTTATCAATGTGTTTATTATTGTTTGATGTTGACATGTTTCTTTGGAGTCTGGGTTGTGTATACGCTAAAAATGTTGTAATAAATTCACTCTTAAACAAACACTTCTTTCATTAATCAACAAAAATGCAGCAGGCTGTTAATTTATTTCACAACATTGTGTGGTCTGGTAAAAACGTCCCACAAACCCCCAATGATATATCCTAGTTACATGGAAATATATACATAGTATTACATACCCCATTTACATAGAAGACTGTTACACACATCTCGGTGACACTCTTCTAAACAATATATACTTTACACCATATCAAAGTTGCACACTGCGATATAAACAGAAATGTTAACATGCTCAAGACAGTTGCCACACAACAAGAATGAAATATACTTGTTTGATAATCGTAGTAATGTAGACATTGTTTGGTCTTTGCATGCATAATTTTCATAATTGTTTATGTCCTATACAATTATATAAAGTTAGCAGTTATTTAGAATTCTGAAAGTGAGCTATTGTAACTCTCTTGTAAACTTGCCTTAACTGGTACTTATTACACAGGTTCCAAGTGTCCCATTTTGATGGGAGATGTCTAAAATTTAGAGCAAAATTATAAAAATCTCCTGAATTAAAATCTTCCACTTATCTTAAATTTTACCCATTCCAGTGCCCTCTTGTGACTAAATCAAATAGCAAGGGTTTACCACATGAATAGCCCTTGAAATTTTTTTTGCTCGGAATTATTGTTGATGATATTCTGGAGGTTGGAAAATTGCCACGCAGAGGTGTAATTCATCCAGTTTCGCCATCAATTTTTTTACTGCATCATCCATATTTCATTCAGAACAAATCAAGAGATCATTTATTCCCACTGTCATACACATGTGCATGCCAACTTGTTCTTCAAAATCTAAACCACACAATCAAACACATACAGAGATCAGTAGTTAAAAATTCCCCAAAAATTATGAGAGGGTGAACTAATCCATCTACCACTTTCACCGAAGAGCACTTTCTCGGACAATAGTTAATCATATCTTGTCCTCCACCAAACAAAGCAAGTTGCCAGCTCACTGCTGCTAAACTATACAATGGGGCACCCACATCCACTCGTCTTGAAACAAGAAAGTATGTGCGCATAACAAAGAAGAGAATTCAACCCTGTTACATCTGTGTCTGTCACCCCTGGTGCACACAAGGTAATATAACATTATGTTCTTGCACATAACGCTGGCCAGAAGGCATTCAGTTGTTGTCATAAACATTTTTACAAACGTGAATAATAATGTATTGTCTGCTTCATATTCAACATCAAGTTAGAAAGTTGAACATTTAACACATTGAAAATATCAACTTCCAAGGGCTATTCCAATTAGAAACCTAGACACCATGAAGAAATAATTTATATACACCTACATTATATATATATATACATATATTATATATATCTATAATTATGGTGTGCGAGAGAGTGGCTAAGCCAGTTATTAGGGAATCTGTTAGTTCACCTAATCTTGAGGTTTTAAAATCTGATGATCTTCACGGTGTTATACAATGGCATGTTGTTGACCAACATCACTGATGCTATCCAGTTTTCTTGCCACAAAGCTTTGCCTGCAGACGATGTATAGTAATATCCAGTTGGCCTACACGCCAGAGGCTTTGCAGAAGCAGGTTAGCAGTGGTCAATCTCCATGTTATTCCACTCAAATCACTGTAAGTCAGACACTACAAAGGAGAATGTAGAATATGTAATATAACCAGAGCTGTTACTAGTTATACAAGCCAGAACAAAGTATCGTACACAGCAATAATGCAACATAAGAAGGAAAGCAGACATATTGAAAAAACCTAGCAATTCCGTTCAATGTGAAAAGCAACATTCCACACCAATATTGCAATAGCAGTTTAACATTGAAACAGCCCGAAGAAAATTCAGAGAAGTCGCAGCCAATAAATTGCAGTTATCTCTATGATTAAACAGATAACACTACTACTCTATACATATTATATCCCACCACCAGATTGGAACCATAAATGTCCTAGAACAGTCCTGGGCTGTTTTTCAGGGGTGTAAACAAGAAATATGGTTACAAGGTGGACCTATAAAATATACTATGTCCAGCACACTGTCTACATAAAATGCATGACACACTTAGTGGAGTTTGTATCAGTGCCCTAGCATATCCACACTTTGTGCAATTCTGCATATTTCTCAGGCTACTAAAATAGAGTCAGATTGTTTTCTGCATTAGGTAAAAAATTGCTGCATTGCTTAAATACACCATTTATTTTGTAAAAAAAAAAACTGAGGTCACTAGCGAACGACGTTCCCGATCTAATATTTCCCTGTGTATTCATTTGAACTCTGGTGATCTACCGTCTACTTACTGTTTTTATGTCTAACAACCAGCAAAAATAAAATATAAGCAAAGACGAGCCGACTGCCCAAAGCAAAACCAAAACCGAGCTGACTGCCCAGATCAAAACCAAAGCCGACTGCCCAAAAGCAACGGGACATAAACCACCGGCACCAAGAAACTACCCTTAAACGTAAGGCGACATACACTTTGCTCCAGCGATGGCGTTGAGGAGTTTGGAGCCAGGTTTAAGCGAGGTGACCCGCGCCAGGACGGAGTCAGCTACGATGTGTGCTGGTGGGGAGGGGCGGTCAGCTACCTCCCGGACAAGGCGCGTCGCTGACTGGCTGACCGTGTCCACAGCAGCTTGCACGTGGTCAGCAGCGGCCATTTTTGCAGGGGTGGGGACCATCTCAAAGTCTGCCAAAACACCAGCAAACACACCGTGTGTGTGCGTGTGTGGAAGTCATTATCATGCATTGTTTTGTTGTATGAATTTACCACAATAATTATGCTACCTCACTGACAAGAATATTTTCTGTTGATAATAAGACCATTGTAGTCCAAAGGACTGAATGTGTAAACATTATCTATAAGAATATGTAATTTGTTTTAACAATGTGTAAACATTACTTAAAAGAATATGTAAAAAAATTATAATGATACCTAAACATATTTACAATATGTAGAAATTATGTATAAGAATAAAAAAATATATAAGAATATGTAAAAAATATTTCTAAGACGATGAAAAAGTTGCTTATAAGAATATGAAAAAAATCATTCATAAAAATATGTAAAAATTATTTAAAAGTATATGTAAACATTATTTAAAAGTATATGTAATAAATATTTCTAAATAAATGCATGTCTTATTTATCTATCTGCAAACTTGTGAAGTGTATTCAGCAGGTGAATAGTTTGTGTACTTAGGAGTAGTGCAGCATGAGGAAGGTTCACAGGATGGCTGAGGCAGGAACCACATCTAGGGAAGAGGTGGAGGGAAACTCGGAAAACAGGAAAATTAGTAGGAAATATGCCAGAGGCCTGTGTGTTACTGGTTCGGGTGGTTAGGACTTGGGAGACTGGCACTGATGGAGGGATAAGTGGACAGAAAGCACAGGTTGAGGCAACTGTGGGAGAAAATGGCGGGACAGGAATTTTTCGGCTGGAAATAAGGACACGTGCGAACAATTTGCAAAGGTTTCCATTGCTCAACTTGAAGAAGGAAGCCACTTGGGAAGGAAGCAACTCATCTGACATTTAGCAACTTAGTAAGAGTTAATGTGAAAATATGAGGTTAACATACTGAGAGCTGGCATAATGCAAATTGATCTTATTCGACATAGCATAAACTTAAATTTTTACATTAACAAAATCAGTATATCTGCATTTTTATATACAATAGATGTGATCTTGACTAACAGTGACAGTTAATGACAGGACCAAGCCTATTATGCACTAAAGCAGGTGCCTATCAGTGCAAGTACCCACCAACTCGGGCACCCATCAGTGCAAGTACCCATCAACTCATTATTCAGCTTGTTATTTCTTTGATGTAATAAAATTATTATTAAAAAATACTGCGAGAAACTCACAACCAATAGCATTACCATCCTAGCACCACTTTGTATTTTTATTCTTAAACTGTCATAAACTATAAATATAGGCAGTAACCAAACCACTAAATCAATGCACATACCTTCTTCATAGAGTAAGAATTTCACAAATTCATTAGGTTACAACAGATTACAGTCACCAGCCCAAAGGTCAATATTTCTGTAGCATGTCTAGCACTGCCACCTAGTGACTACTCTGTGCAAACAAGCAACAGCCCATACTGCCACCTGGTGGCTACAGCGACACTTCCTAGGCTGATCGTCCGAAGCACAGACATAGAGGAGAGGAAGCGAACATGCACACTGCTGGTTTCCCAGATGTCCAGGTGTGTCAGTCACGGAATATGCAACATATTCACGAATCATTGGTAGTAACTCTTCGACTGCATCATGCACACATGCACGACGTACACATAGATCATGTGAAGGAGAGGTTCAGCAAAGGAAGGAGCAGCATAAACAGCAGATGGGATGATTAACTATAAAGCCAACTATCCTAGGTGGAAGACAGAAATTAAAACTATCATTTGGTTAAATTATATATATACACACACATGTACACACACATGTACACACACATGTACACACACATGTACACACACACACATGTACACACACATGTACACACACATGTACACACACATGTACACACACATGTACACACACATGTACACACACATGTACACACACATGTACACACACATGTACACACACATGTACACACACATGTACACACACATGTACACACACATGTACACACACACACACACACACACACACACACACACACACACACACACACACACACACACACACACACACACACACACACACACACACACACACACACACACACACACACACACACACACACACACACACATCATATACAGTGTACACAATATATATATATCTCCACATATACATATGTATTCCGACATATGTATATGTACAAATATACCATTACCATGTAATTAACAATATGCATCACTATATTTAGTACCACAAATGGAGATTAGAACAAGTAGTCTTAAAGCCATTACTGCATATTAATAAAGTTAGAATAATTGTGAATGCTGGTATTTTTGTACACTGAGTGACTTACTTTGGCCAGGTTGTGGTACCGCTGGCTGCTCTATCATAGATGAGATATCTGCAAGGAGAAAGATGAAGGGTTTAATGATTTAGGGTCCACAAACATCACAGAAGATGAACTGCAAAACAGCAGATGCATTAAAACATTGTTATGCCATGACTTTTTCAAATGACATATGCCCTACAAGAAGCCTCGGCTATTTCATGACATTTCCCACAATATATTTATCAGGTCCAATAATGTTAGACACCTCAAGCTATTTCACAATGACACTTGTTTTACATGACGGCACACATGACTAATTCATATGACCATCTTACATGATGACACACATGACTAATTCATATGACCATCTTACATGATGACACACATGACCATATATTAGTAATTTTGTGCCAGACACAACTGATGAACAAATCGGCTGACAGAAAAAGAACTAAAAATTTCATCATCACAAATAACACATTTTAAGGAGTAGTAATTTCAAGGTCACACGTAATGCAAAGAATTAGAAGATTTTGTCATGTTGACCCCTGCCTATGTAGTTATATAGGGAAGCCAACTCTGTCATGGCATTCAATACATTGTTAAAAACATGTCTCTTTCATGCAGCCTTCGGAACACTTTGTTGATAGCAGTAGTGACATTTTAATGACAAGGACATTTTACTTATTTAACTTATTACTTATTTAACTCGTTTTTATTTAACTTATCTGCTTAACTTTTATGTTTATCTAATGCATCAACTTAATTTAGTTTTTTATCTAACTTATTTAACTTATTAAACTCTCGTTTACCTGTCTTTTAAACACATTTCTTATTTTAACTTTTCAACTTATTTAAAATTAACTTAATATGAAATTGTTAGCGCCTTCAAGCAGGTTTTTTTAAATCCGGACACATGGCGCGTTATATACGTATAACAATAAATAATCTCGCCTTCAACGATCTGGTGATATGCAAAGTGGAGATATAGGAGGAAGAGGAGATGCGCAGCTGCCACAACGCCACATATGACCAGCCTCTGAGTCCGTCCGTTCGTCCTCGCTATCAGGATGGACACCTGAAAACATCAAGTCACATTTCACTCATTGTTTTATGCCAAGTTCATATCATGTCGACTGGGCAAAAAATGTGTGCCATTCTGGACACATAGGAAAAAACTTTGACAAGTTTTGGAGTAATGACTCTGTCATTAACTGCAACGTAAACACACGTACGAATGTGCGTGCAAACACACGCACACACATGGTGGAGTATACAAACTGCACATTTTAAAATGTAATTTCAGTTTTTACTGATACTGATATATCTATTGTTAGCCGAGTAATACAGCCAAAATGTTAACAAATATAACATTGCAAGTTTGAACAATCAAGACCCACGTGAAAAGAATGAAAACTTAAAATTATAATTTTGGTGTATTATATCTTACATTCGTGACGCATGTAACAATCTTACCACATCCGGCAAACTGTTAGATTAATGGTCAAAAGTATCTAGAAAATCTGGCAATACCTGCAGCTTAGTTCTAATGCAAGGCCACATACCATTTTCAGTGTTGACAGTCCCCCGAAGACAAGCCAGAGTGTGTAGAAGAACATATGGCTGTGTGACGTGTGGATGAGGGTACCAAGTAACAGAGCGACACAGTGGCCAAACAATGCATAGCCCTGCAAGGCAAGCCACATTACTTCCTTTTTTGATCACGATCATAAAACATAGTAAATGTTTTCAACATTGTCTATGCACAAAATTAGTATGTTTGAACGTATGTATGATATTTCATCGTATATATAAATTGCGGCATTCATACTGAAGATATATCATTAATACGGTTGGTTGAAAATTATGTTTTGATCGTAATATTTATTATTTAATGAGGCGTATACATGACATTAATGTTACGTAATAAAAATGATAATAGGAGAAACAGCAATTATAAATTTATCATAGTCTTTCCGATTTAAGACCGCTCCTAATTACCATCTTTCATAAACAACACCCGAAAATTTTTTGCATAAAGTGATTGTTTGATATGCCACTTTTCCATACATGACCATATCTATGTATATATAGTAATACCCAATGAATTGTAAACAGATAATGAGTGAATGCCATGCTTACGAGCAGAGACAAGAGCTGCACTAGACTGATGTGTGTGTTACAGACGTTAGCCAGGAACCACGAAAAGCCAGACATGCCGACCCAGTAGCCAAAGCAGATGCCAAAGGCACTGCCCATCAACGTGCCTTCTTGCTGGAACATGAAGCGTTAGTGTACAACTGTACAATGCAGAGACAACAACAGTCCTAGTCACTTGCTGAAGACAAAGATTTTATAATAATATAATCTACAAATACAGAAAATCACAAGTATGAAGCAGATGTGAAGAAATCTTATTGTGTTTTATTTATATCTTATTGTGTTTTATTTATATCTTATTGTGTTTTATTTATATCTTATTGTGTTTTATTTATATCCTATTGTATGCTTTATTACTTTATTCCAGAGCAGTCTGCGATTTACACATGGCCAATTTTAAATACCTTATTTGATTTCATTGTAGTTTTGCTTAATTACATTTTTATTAAATAGGATATACTATACTTATACATATATAATGTTATAAGAAATTTGTATTGTGCAAGCATGTTTTTTACTATACTGGTTACATTTTATCAATCTTGTATTTGTGTGCTTCTGAACGAAATATTATATATGTATGTACACACGCATGCACGCACACTTAAAGCAATTATATGTGCTATGATATTATTTCACCTGCCCATGCTCAAAGATTGCAAGTTGAGATAATATTAACTTATATATATATATACAGCACGACCAAAGGAGTGTTGTTTCAGTAATATTTTTTATATCAACATGTGTACAATGTATGTGTGTATATATATGTATATATATATGTATATATAATATATATATGTACAATATATATATATATATTTTGTATTTTTCTTATTTTATGTTGCATTGACTACTGACCACCGTGTGTCCAGATGACTTCATCTGGAAGAGAAGAATGGCGATGAGAGACAACACGATCATGGTCGGTCCATACAGCTCCCGATGCAGTGTCTGAAAGTCACACACATCCTCGTCAGTCAGACAGAACAACTGCCGTTGGCACTATAGACTAAATTATAATTCTGTAATAGTTCATTATGAAACTACGTTCACATTCAGAACCAGCTGCCCAATGCACGAATGTTGGGCAACTTAAAGTGGCTCTCAAGATGCAAATCTTTCAGAATTATATAATTTTTTTACTACTTTTACATATATTATAACCATTTACCATTGTGATCGTAATTAATAGTATATATAGTAGCTTTTATCTACGTATTTATTAATTTTAACTATTTACATAAAAGATTTTATTGTAAAAATTGCACACGTTGAACATCATTAGATGCAAACATTTACAATTTTATGACGATCCTTTCATGTATATATCATTGTACAGTGCCCCAGAACAATTATTTGCAATGGGCGCTATATAAGAACTGCATTATTATTACAGCTGTAGTTGTGTAATTTTTATTATAAAACTACATTTGCATTTCATTTTACGTTTGGTTAATCTTTTATTCATAGAAAATACATATAAATGTGGAAAGAAGATCAGATGTCCCGCCCACCTGTCGTGTTGTAGGTTTCTGAGGAACGAGAGACAAGAGCAGTCTGAAACAAATAAAGAACTTCTGGGTAAACCAAGTTTTCTTAAGACCTTCTAGACATGTACTCTTGGATGACCATCACATAAAATTAATAGACATCATTACGAATAGTTTTGCAGAAGATGAACATGCTGTAAGAATCAGAAGCTGTATATCATGTACTACATAATGGTAACTGTCCACAATATCGTCAGTGAAACATCAGAACCCATATGTAAAGGTAATTTTTCTGACACATAACAACCTCTTATCTACACTAAAAGCTGATGTAACACAAAATGTATTAATTTCATTACTGTTCATCTGAACTTCAGTGATTTTGTGTTTGGAAAGCGACTTTGTAGTTTTGGCAAGAGTATTTTGAACAACATTAATTTAGCACCCTTCAGCATTGCACAAAAAGCACAAACAAATGACATGTGTTATGTCTTAAGATCATAGCCGAATTAACTGCAAAGTAGCAAAAGCTAAAAAAAATTATATCGCTGAACTCTGAACCACAACCACTGGAAGGAAATTGTCACATCACCATGTTAAGAGGACAACATAAGTTAAGTTAATTCTGAATATGACCAGTGAATGACTGTCATTGCAGAAACATGAAATTCACACCTCTGACGAACTTCATGTGGTTCAACATCGAAGTAAGGTCGCAGCAGGTCAATGTTTGCGTAGAGATTGAAGACCTGCTTGGCACGCTGCTGGCCTTTCTGCCACATCTACAATGATACATAATTTTACTACAAAACTCCCGTCTGTGATATAATTTTGCATTTTTCTCCGTTAAAAGTACAAACTACAAAATCTTATAATTTTTTCACATGATCATTTTATATAATAGAATCATGTTACATAATAGAAATTACAGAATCATGTTATATAATAGAATCATCTATATCCTTTCTAATATTCTAATGAATCACATTAAAAAATACTTCTGACAATTATCTGTTTAGTTTGAATGTTCCGGGTGAATGTCATGTTTACATTGCGTGTGGAGGGGAACAAGTGTTACTGGTGTTAGTGATCCTCTCATGTGATCCCATGATTCGTGAACGTCTGACCCCAATAAACTGTGTCTGCAGGTATTGGACATTGTTGACAGTCATTCATGGATGATCTCAATGGTTGATACTCATGAATAGATAAAGGTCAAATTATATTAAAACATTTTGGTCCACTAAAACACAGTTAGGTGGTCAGTTAGGTGGTCAGTTAGGTGGTCAGTTAGGTGGTCAGTTAGGTGGTCAGTTAGGTGGTCAGTTAGGTGGTCAGTTAGGTGGTCAGTTAGGTGGTCAGTTAGGTGGTCAGTTAGGTGGTCAGTTAGGTGGTCAGTTAGGTGGTCAATATGTTACATTTAGATATAGTTTATACAATATAACATTAGGTGGTCAATATGTTACATTTAGATATAGTTTATACAACATAACATGGTTTTACAAAAAAACTAGGCATCATGACAGGTAGATGGGGCATCCGATCTGCTTGCCACCTTTAAAGTGAAACAAGTCATGGTTTTTGGCCTATGCACCTATAACAGTTACTAAAATGCCAGTGGTTAACTAGATAACCCAATGGCATGAGTGTGGTATTCTGGCAATATTAACTCGTCTCATGAAAATATATTTGTGTACACCTATTCCTATACTTGCCAATAGGATATGGCGATGTTATTTGCATCCAAACTAATGTAACATAATATGTTGGCCCTTGTTTACTAAACTAGTCCTCTTTCTGGCAAAATAACATGTTTGTTTGAGACTTTGCATTGCTGACCTCCCTTAATATGTCACTTGTAGTCTAGGTTACACTGATTTTATAGAACTGTGCATGTGTTTATATCGGTCATGCTGGTCAATATGTCAGCCCTTGGTCATTCGGAGAAATGACCGAAATCTCTAACTTTTAGAATACATTCTGAGTAAACCACTGGCGTGATATTCTTGATTTTAGTTGCACATGATTTGTTTTTATTATCTCTTTTAGGTGCATAGCCCCAAAACCATGACTTTTGTTTCACTTTAAATAGTCAGTTTATTCCAGGATATGCAATATTGATGAGAAATTGAATGACCAAGCCACTCAACTTTTACTTATAATGTCAGTCTAATACTTCATTACTATACAACAATACAATATTTTCAGCATGTAACGACAACAGTAACAAATTTATTCATTTTCTACTCACAAAGCTGGTGACATTCTGCCTCATCTCATCTTGCATTCCTTCCATGAAGTCGCCTTTTCCTTTGCTTTGTGGTGGGGTTGACCCACCTGTATCTATATGACAAACAAACAGGTTTAACACTGCCACAAACCAACAGGCACATCTTCAAAAATGGTAGTATGCTATGTTAAACAGATGCAACAACATACAGACCGGCCACATCATATGGATTTCTTGTATGCAATATTGATTTTTTTAAATTTTGGGTGGAATACAGTCAAAACATTGTATTAGATTGTAATAAAGTACATATATTCTTATGTTCATCATACAAGAATAAAATTTAATGACAAACTTATAGTGAGCGGTCAAAGCACAAATACTTTTTATGCCAGGCGGATTTTTGATGAAACAAACCTTGGGTATTTTGTTTGATGAATGTATATTTTGTAGCCTGATAGATGATGACACTCGATTGGACGATTGGAATAGGAATGCTATCAGTCGATTAACCAATGAATTTTTTTATACAGGTTTATGTGGCTTCACACAGAATTTCAAGTAAAAAATATGGATTTCAACTAAACAAATTCAAATTTGCATGTCTAAAAATACCTCCAGCATTGAATTTCGATACCGTACAAAGTCATTTAGCAGCTGTGTAACATTAAATAGAACACACAATGGTTGATCTTGTCTTATTGTGTACAGTACAAGAATTACCTGTGAAGTTTGTTTCATAATCTGACTCATCTCCATCCATCGCTTCCATTTCAACAATGGATGAGGCATCCATCTGAAACAATGAATTGATCATGTGACTAGGTTTGGTTGCAAGTAAGACAGAATATGCATTTATTAAATTTTACCAAAATATGAATTATATTGTAGTTAAACTGACTGTGTTTTAGTCACTGTTGCTTTCAGGAGATCATTCAGCTTATGAGTCATGGCTGGTTTCCCTGATGTGGGTAGATGCATCAATGTGCAAATGCATGAAAACATGGACAACTACACAGTAGTCACATAAGATAAGGGTTTACTACTTGCAGGAAATCTAGTTACAGGATGTTCTTTTATATAAAATACATATCATAATTTTATATAAAATACATATCATAATTGATGTAAAGGGTATTTAAAGGTAAGTCCATATATAGTACAGTCATTATCCAGCCCCTAAGACCGCTAAAATCGATTTACACTTCACCCTCTAGCAGACGTCTTCATTCAAACACAAACTTGACTTCTTTGGGAAGCATTCGGCCACACTGTAATTACTGCACGAAGACTAGTCATTCACATAATCCACCACTGTCTGTATAGTCAGGTACTGATTTATACAGCTGAGTGAACTGATGCACCGTGGAGTGAACAAAAGTGCTCAAGCTTCGAAACGGAAGCAAGAGGGTGTGTTTCTTTCCAGGTTTATTTTATGCACAATGGTTGGCTGCATGTGTCATGCTTAAAAGTGGCAGTAATGTGGCATTACTAAGTAATTCCTAAAGGAGGATTTTTTATTTCGCTGGAATTTTCTTCATACAGGAGTAGGACTAGGAGGGAGTTAGGAATTAGGTTTGCTATTTGCAAGCCCCATAGCCTAGGGAATTATACCAGCCTATGCCTAGGCCTATGTCTAGACTCGAGACGTGCCTCTGAGTATGACAGTGTCACTGTCTGTCAGTGACACACTGAGTCTGACCGAGACTAAGTACTAAACGTAAACGTCTAAACTAGGAAAGTAGTGACAGTCCAGCCGAGGGCGAGACAGCCGTTGGTCGCCCAGGACGATTCATGTGGCGTTGCTGGTGGCTCTCGTGTTAAGTAGTGAACGTTAGAAGTATCACGTTTGACGTTTCTCTATATTATGTAGGCTATATATGAAATAATATAACCTAGATTACTTACCTTTTCCTGTGTTCCGCTTTGACTCGCCATGTTGGCAATATTGACAGGAAATAATAGTGAAAGCGTCCTCTGGTGACATGCAATGTAACTAAATTATAGTAATGTAAATATAAACCAACAGGTGGCAACGGAATCTATCGTTGCGTGATGATTGTAATCGTGACACACACTGCATTCACACACGAGGGTATGAGTCAGAGCATAGCAGTTCACACAAATAAAGTTTCATATTTCAGAAACAAAAAGTGCGTCTTCGGAGACTGATATTAAACCACAGTGTAAAAAAGTAGGAGTTTAGTATTGACGGAATTTATCCACATCACGTACGCGCACGCACGTACTGTAAATTATTGTGGAGCAAAACGCACCCACTGGACAAAGAGCATTCCACATATCTCAACAGATGCCCCTTATATTGGAGCAATCTACAAATCAAACAATGCAACATGATGCCAAAACCATTTGGCTACGTTCGATTTTAACAGAACTATTAACTCCAATAGCATCTGCATACTTTAACAAAACACAACTGTAAAAAACGGTTTAGATATCTATTATAGGGGATATATATTATGGGAGATATCTAACCAATGCCACATATTACATGTATGAACTAATGCCACACATCGTAGCAAAACATAGTGGCCTTATGTTTTGCTATAACATGCGGCATTGGTTGATATGAGCAATAGTGTGGCATTTGTTATTTTTGTAATTCAATTATCCCATCCATTGTGGGCACCCCGATGTGGGCCTCAATTATCCCATCCAATGTGGGGCACCCCTGATGTGGGTCAAAGTGCACCCCAACAGCAATGGGAGTGGTTGTGGCATAAATTAATCCATTTGGATATCGTTTCATACTCTTATTGCATTTGTCATGAAAATTTGTGGAATATAACCCATCTTTAAATGTAAGTTGACCTATGATTAATCATGCATGGTTTTCTAATTGTGTTAGAGCATATAGGTTTTATATATCGATGCTGCTAAGATGCTAATAAATGTATACAAAATATCAAACCATGGATATAATAACAAACCATATAATATATATAATTCATAATATGCGTAGTAGGACAAATTGCTCCGGGTGTGTGCTTTGCCTCACATTAAAATTTTGCTAAACGTGTAGGACTGCCACTAAAAAAGAAATTGTGTTTGCTTCTAAATTAAGGGTTCCCTTTGCATTATATTACTCTACATGCAGGTGTAATACAAATCATAGTCTCAACTTTATAGTCATGACTGCTGGCTTCATCAATGTATATCAAATATGTTCTTCAGCAAAGTTAATGATTATATATATATATATATATATATATATATATATATATATATATATATATATATATATATATATATATATATAGTGCTGTGATGCGATGACTAAAAAATTCCCATTTACATTTTATTTAGTTTTCTCTTTGGGTAAAGTTCACTTCTCGTCGGTCGGATCTTTGAAGAGGGTGAACGAGTGACTCTGGGCATCTTTGTACAAATGGTGCAATAATTGATAATGTGGACCGTTCATGCATATACTTTTATACAATTAAATTATAACGTCGAGATTCTCATTGGATTCAATATATGTCCCGGATATCCTTAAACATACAAAGTCGCTTAATTAGTAGCTCTGAATATGGCAGATATTTTCATCTACCCTAACGCCTGCATGTAATTTGTTGTTAATTAAATTAAACGAGTTAAACAATATTTGCATTTATATAAACTGTCTCAACTAGCCCCGATCTCCCCAACGCGCAGTAATTACGATCGTGGCACTGCTGTAACAGTCTCGCAACAACCACAAGCTGAGTAATATGGTGCGGTAATGCGTCTGCAAGCTTGTGTCTTTCCGATCCGACTAGTTGTTTGGTTAATTTACAGACTTTTAGCATTTTGCAAAAGATGGTGCTCACCAATTATGCAAGCCTGGGTTAAAGGAAACTTGTACAGCAAAATCGCTGTAGTGAGCAACAGGTAAACAAACTATAAGTCACCTGCCACGTCAAAGTCATGTCACTCGGACCGATAATCGGTCAACCGTCAACTCGGCGAACACAAAAGTGTCGCCTACGTTAATCTGATTAAGTCTGAGCGACGTGGAAGCCAGACCTGGAAACTTACTTAGGTTTACTTAGGGTCTTCCTGACCGTAGGCGGTGGCCTCGGACGGTGGTCAGATCTTCAACTTTCCCTTGGAATGCTCTACGACTTCCTGGCAAGGCAGCTTTGTAGTTCAGTACTCCAATGTCTATCTAGACGGATTTTAAATGAGTTGACACTTGGGGCAGTTACAACTACTTCCGGTAGATCATTCCATAATCTGGTAACTCTAAGTGAGAAGCTTTCTTTTCTAACATTTGTACGAGCACGTTCTATAAATAATTTCAAACTATGGCCCCTTGTTCCTTCCCTTGTATCACTGTCTTTGTGCAGCTTGACAATGTTAGATACGTCACTGTCATATTTCCCATGGAGCAGTTTATATACCTCAATCATATCACCATGAGTTCGTCTATATGCAAGTGTAGGAAGTTTCAATCTCTGAAGTCTTTCCTTGTAAGGAATATTCTTCATACCAGGAAGCTGCTTTGTTGTGTGTCTTTGCACATTTTCGATGGCATCTTTGTATTTCTGTTTATAAGGGGACCATATTAATATTACATAATCTAGATGACTCCTAACTAAAGCTTTATATAATGGCACAAAATTATGTTGATTTAGGGTTGTAAAGGACCTTCTAATAACTGCCATGATACTATTTGCTTTGTTTATTTTTTGGTTGATGTGTTTATCAAAGTCTAGGTTTTAATCAATTATAACCCCAAAATCTTTTTGATCTTCTATTCCTCCTAATTCATGGGCAGTATTATCTATCTTCAGGTTGTATGCATACTCTTGCTGTATTGTTTTCCCTACGTGCATTAAATTACATTTATCTGGGTAGAACCTTAATAACCATTTACTTGACCAAGATCTAAGTCGTTCTGTAGTGTATGCTGGTCATGTGGACTAGTAATCGTTTTGAAAACCTTTGTATCATCCGCAAACATATATACGTTCGAAACAATATTCTCAAGAAGATCATTTATGTATAAAACAAATAGGATCATTCCTAAGACACTGCCCTCTGGAATACCACTTGTTATATTTGCCCACTCAGAATTTGAATCCATTTACATTGATCTGCTGTATCCGGTCAGCCAAGAACACCTGGATCCATCTTAGTGTGTTATACTCTATACCATATGATTTAAGTTTGCCTATCAATCTTTTGTGAGGGACGGTGTCAAATGCTTTCATGAAGTCCAAATATACAACGTCTACCTCTGTCTAAAGCTTTGGTCCATGAGTCAATAACATTTAATAATTGGAGTACCATAGAACGACCTTTAATACAACCAAATTGTTGCGTACTGAATAATTTATTCCTAATCATATGATTGACAATATGGTCTTTGACACATTGTTCCATACATTTACATATCATACTTGTTAAGCTGACTGGTCTATAATTTCCTGCGTTTTTTTCAATTACCCTTCTTAAATATGGCTGAGATCCTTCCCTGTTTCCATTCCTTTAGTAGTTCACCCACAGCCAGTGAATTATTAAATAGCCTAGCTAGTGGTTTACACAGATGATTAGATAGCTCTTTCAACAACCTAGGACACCATCTGGCCCTACCGATTTACACACATTAAGGTTATCAAGTTTTTTTTTATTATTTTGTCTTCAATAGTGAATTCTTCCATGTTGTGCCTTAACTTCACTGGTGGAATATGAGAAATATCACCATCTGGCTCTATAGTAAAAACACTTGAAAAAAAATTTCCTAAGACATCTGCCTTTTCCCTATCAGAATCTGTGAGTCTAGATTTAGTAATCTTTAGGCTGCGTTAACCGTCGAGAGAAGTGTCAAACTAGATCTAGGCAGGTCTGTGACTGTCTGATGGATTCTGCAGTGTAATAAAAACTAGGAAAAAACAAGTCTAAACGAAATTCAAATGGAAACTTGTTATCTAACGTCACTTTGTAGACATGTCAATGCTCTTACCTTTGAAAAATTATCACCTTTGACTTGTATGACCATAAGTAGGCACTTCAACAAAATACGCTGCCTTGGTCATTCTGCATGTGCGAAAATCCGCTCACAATTACTGGGATGTCGTTGACGTTTAGTTTTGTCTTGTGTTTTGTCGGCTGTTTCCATTCATTTTCATCAGCTTGAACGGCATCTTTGAAAGCCAACTTTCATAGTCGTCGTTTTCTTATTGAAATTGGACTAAAATAAAGCTTACAATTGTCAATTAGACGGCATAGGTTTATTTCTAATGCAAGTAGCACAAATTTGTAAATTCATCGGAATATGTCAGTGTTTTAAACATGTTCTATAAGTTGAAGTTAGTATGTGGGGGAAGAATCTTTATTCTGCGTGAACGCAAAATGTGGTTTTAGTCACATGCAACATTGTGACGTTTTACGGATCTGTTAGTGCGAGTCTCCAGAACGAAATCATGACTTACATTTCTCTAAATTGAATTCACTAGAAAGCCAATACAATCTGTTTTATGTGATATTATTATTAATGGTTAAATTGTTTGGGCCTTGGCTAGAGCCTAAAAAATATAAGAATTTTATAAAATAATGCAATTTTTCAATAATAAAAAAATCTTTAAAAAATTGTGCAACAGATTTGTATTGTAAATCACAATAACAATTAATTATTTTATTGATTGAGTGCAAACTAATTGTTATTAATTATTTTATTGATAGAATGCAAACTAAACAATTTGTCGAACCATTTTTTTAGTTAAACTACTTGTAAAAAAAAAACGTTTTGTGACAAGTTGCCACTGGACAAAACTGCTGAATAAATATATACCTCTTAAGACCAAGTTGCAAGATTTTGTTTGTGACCTAATATATTATGTTAATTTTCATACTTATCTTAATGGGGGATGGGGGTATGAAAACCAATTTAACAATATTTGCATGCAGAATCAATATAATTAGGCCAAATCACAACTGCAACAAGAAGTGTATGAATCATTTAGACAAATTTAATTTCACATTCGGTATGTGTAACCATAAGTAAAACGGGATATATATTAAATAATATACAAAACTCTGAACACATACAAATACCTTCATAATCATGGAAGTTATGGCCTTTTATTGAAATGTGTCGGTCTGTTGATTTTGCGTACTAATTAGCCAATGTTCACTAATTAATTGCATTAATTGAGTTACTATTGATGATAAATGAATGGGTGATTTATAAAATTATAATTATGATCCCAATTAAAAAATGTGTTTCCAAACCCTGAACAAATTATTAAAATATCTGAAACAAATAAAAAATGCATTAAAAAAATATATTGAAAGAAAAAAATTGAGTATTTTCTATAGGAGATACACAACAAAAGTTTAGATTTTTTTGTATTTAAAGTGTAATATCTTTGGATGTAATAAAGATATAGCAATAAAATAAAAAGTTCTGGGTTCCTGGGGATGTCACCTTTAATGTAAATCAATTGCCAATATTGTATCATGACATTTAATTTTAAGTACCTATCATAAGTGGCAGTGCACAGCGCATGTCTTGGAATGTTGGGTAAAAAATGCTATAGACATATGCTCGTGACTTATGCTGCCCCATTTAAATGGCAACATGGAAACAGCAGCCAGTCTCAAAGTAACATTTATGAAGTAAGACCCATGGATTTGGTATGTTGCGGAACAGCATCATGCACATTTACGATTAACAAATCCTTCACAGACACTTTATGATTTATGTTAAATGTACACCACATTTTGTAGAGACTGATTCTTCTTAACTAGTAAGTCTCCCATTCTGCCAGGTGTTTACATGATACCACAGCACGGCAAGTTTTTAACTTGAACTGTGTATGTTCATCTATGTTGTAGCATCATGACTCAGGAGTGAATACTCTTACTCTAAATCTACATAATATCTGGAATGTCACTGGTCAGAAGACGACCCAGCATGGGAACTTCAGCGCAGGAACTTCAAAAAAGTCACATTCTAGAGATACTATAAGTTACAACTCTTTGTCTGACATTGTTTCTAAGTTACTCTGTGATATTCAAGATTATTTGCGTGTGTGTATGTATATATATATATATATATATATATATATATATATGCAGTACTGTGTTTGTTGACAGGTGACTATGTCTCCTGTGTTGCAGGTGGCGTAGAAATCTCCTAGTGCTGGTGGTGGTATGCCTTCTCATATTTTACACGTGGCCTTTCGCAAACCAGCGCCGCAAAGTTGGTTAGTATCTCATTTACATTTTCATTCACAGAATGGAGATTCTAGTCTAGGCATTTTGATCAGGGATTCAAAGTCAAATCATTGTTAAACTCACTCTATCATGTTGGTTTTGTGGGAACTTAAAATTAAAGATGCCTATGAAAAATGCATATTGATGATTTATTTTATATTTTATGATTAATTGAGAAGCTGAAATGTTAAAAAAAATCTAAATGGGTGAAGTATTTTTTTGGAGATATGGATTATTGAAGATGAAAGAAAATGGTCACAATATTATGGCATATTTGAATAAAACTAATAAAAAGTTGCAGTAAATAGAATTTGGCACATTAATCGTTGTCCTATAATTAAAATATGCCAAAGACAGTAAATGTATTCAATGTATAATTTTTTTACTGATATAATTTACAGAAAGTTGCTTAATTGTAACAGAAGTTAACTAATTCAATTTAGACATGTAACATCATTTTGTTGTTGTGGGGGGGTATTGTAGCTCCCATGGCACAAGAGCTGGGCCTTTAACGATGCTTTTCATCACGAGTATCAAAAGTACACATAAATCATATGTAACATTACTAAGTTTTAATGAAGTCTATGGTGGAAGTTGTTGACAATATTACGCATTTATGGTGATGAGAAGAGACAATTATTTCCTTTGTGATTTTTTGTTGTGTTACAAGAAACTGCTTGCATTCCACCATTGACAGTTATTAAGTATATTATCTTATCTTAAATTTGATATATAGCATTTTGTGGCAACCCCACCAGTCCACTATGCCAGTGCAATCCTCTATTTTTGCCCCTGGTAGGAATACTGTCATGTCATCTCCTCTGTTTATAATTTTATCCACTTTCCTAATGATAGAATCCCCCATGAATATCCGGGCTTTCCTCGCCTTCCCCTGTGAAACTGCATCAGCAATGCTCCTTTCTTGATGCACACTACGCCCCCTTTCTCTTCTATCATCAGCCTCTACTGTCTTACCAACTGGCAATCCCTCTCCACTCACCCGTTTACCTTTCTTTTGTTGCATGCTTCCTGTCGCCTTTCTTCTTCTGATGCACGGTCTTCTCCTTTTCTCTGCTCTTGTTATCCTCGACCATTTTACCACCTGACAATCCCTTTCCACTCACCCGTTTATCTTCCTTTTGTTGCACACTCTTCCTTTTTCCATCTTTTTTCTTCCCAGCTTTCTTCCTCACATTGCCTCTGCTCTCCTTGTTCTCACCACCTCTGCTCTCCTCGTATTCACTACCTCTGCTCTCCTCGTTCTCACCGCCTCTGCTCCATGTTTTCACTACCTCTGCTCTCCTCGTTTTCACTACCTCTGCTCTCCTCGTTCTCACCACTTCTGATCTCGTTCTCATCACCTCTGCCCTCCTCGTTCTCACCACCTATGCTCTCTTCTTTCTCACCCTGCCCTGTCATCATCAAAATCATGTGTCTTAACTTGTTTAACTGCTCCTGCAGATATTTCACTGTCTTACACCCCCTACACACGAAATGAAAATCATCTGCCTGCACCTCTGCCCACAAATTTACACATCCAGACTTTGCAAAGTCTATCCAGATGTCACAGCTAGAGCATCTCAAATTACGTTTCGCCTTGCACGGCGCCATATTAGAAATTAAATTTATACTTGTTTATGATCAGTTGTGTTTACAATTTATACTAGGTAGTCTTCACAAAGACTGTTTTTGTGTTGTAATACACACTTTATGCTATATTACTTAGGTCTTAATTAAATTTACAACTATTGACGTGCAACTAATTTTCTTTGTAACAGCTGACGACAACAAACGTAATATCGCTCGTGCTAAAAACAAATTCAGTTACCTTCTTTAAATTACATTGATGTACTACCTACGGCTAACTTTTAACAACAAATGTTGCTAAAACAAAATATCCAGGTGTTCAATCTTTAATATGTACTAAATTATTTACAATAATATGTTTCGTATTATGTACCCATTCAACTGATCACAACAAACCTTAATTATCGCTCGCATTACTGAGTCTTCAGAGATCTACTATATAAACTACCCTAAATTACTCCTATCGCTAAATCTTAACAGCGACTATTGCCAAAACAAGGTCTCTTGCAAGTTTATGTTTAATATACACGTAATAATATTACTTATCTGATCAATATTCCACGCTTTAGACAAATATCGAATCCACCAAATTCAATTCCGTGTTCTCCAGATTTCCAAAGGAAACATCGTGGACACATGTGGAGGAACAGATAGTGGTGTAAGGGCTAGGATTGGGGAAGCAAGGGCAGCCTTCATCGTGCTTAATAAGATACGGAAGTCCAGAGAAATTTCAATACCAACCAAGCTATGCATTTTTTAGTTAGAATGTTAAGGCTGTGCTTATGTATAGAGATATGGCGTACCATAAAGTCTATGCTACAGAAGATCCAAACTTTTGTAAATAAATGTCTAAGAAGAATTCTACGGATATGGTGGCCAGAAACAATTAGCAATGGAGTACTATGGGAAAGAACAAGCCAGGAACCAATCAAACATCAAATTAGTAAGTTAAAAGGCATTTGTGCATTCATCACTAAGCCACAGAAAACAATGCAATTTTTATATGTTCGATGCATCATTGACGAAACAGCACTGCGCAGATAGATCTCTGCTTAGTTTCAAATTGTTCATGAAGCTGACTACGTCTTTGCCTCTTTCGCAGAGACAGATCCCTTGGTTTCCCTTTTACATTTGGTTTTGAAAAACTACATTTAAAATGGTCCATAGTAAAATAATTATCTATGTGGAATAATTACCTAGTTTGGGAAAAAAATGGACATTTGAGGAATCTGTTACCTTCACTGGTAAATTAGACTAAAATTAGCTGTCAGTGGGGAAATCCTGCATACAATAAATCTACATTAATTTTTAGCTGACTTGCCATCTGAAGGTTTCTCATTGGTTTTGTGACTTTGACATTTGAACCATTCATTAAACAAGTACATTTACGTAAAGTTGTCTTTGAAATAGTTTTGTCCTGACTGAATCTTTCACAAAATAATTTAACATTGAACATAATTAGGTTAAAAGGTAGGAATCCCTGTAAGCAGTAGTTATTGTTTTGTACATTCAGTTGACAGAAGGTGTGGCTATGGTTGCATCAGTAAACAGCTAGAACGGGTTAGAATATAATGTAACATAATACATCATATGAATAGTTTCATGTTTCCAGCTTACTGGTTTCAAACCAGGTGATGCCCACTGTAAGACAGGGATGTCACATTTATCATGACTTTGATGTTATGGCAAACATTTTGTTGTTGAAAATATTTACATATCCTACAGTACCCATCTTGTCTTCAGATGTGGTGCAGCTATGTCTTGACTCGGCCCTGCTGCGCCACAAGGCGGTGCTACAGCAGAGCGATGCGGTGCTCAGTGACTCAGACAACTCCGAGTTTATTCCTTTCATTGGTGAGTTTGTGGGGCACAGTGGTTAGACCGTTGAACTGTCAGTCAAGAGGACTGGGGGATAATTTTGATCACTCCACGTTGCCTCAGTTCTCTCATCTGTATAAATAAGTACATGACAGTGGCGCGAATAATTGTGATGCAGTTATTAGAAATGGCTGAATGCTCCCCAGAGAAGTCAAGTTGGTGCTGCAATGAACATGCCTGCCAGAGGGGTGTATGTTCCCAAGGACTTGATACAGTGCTATATAAAAACTGACCTTTGCCTTTCTCATAAAATCCAGTGAATTAACCAGTGGTTAGTTCATTCTGTTAAGGGATGTATATGGCTGCTCGATAGGATGATTTTTTTTTATTTGCATGTTAGTGCAATTTTTTGTATGCCCAATCAAATCTGTAGAGTGGGTTTTTCTGAATAAAACATATATTGCATATTTTTCAAACCCCCTTTTCCATGGCAACAAACATAATGGTTGCAGCATGAAGGAATTATAGCCGGTCTAAAAAATTACATCACTTAGAAAGTAATGGATATTTTATCATAATACTTTCATCATTGGCTTAGTTAACTCTAGAACTCTTCTATTTATAATTTCCAACATTATGAATAATTTTTTATTAAAAATTTTAAAAGTTATGATATTCTAAATGTACCATTTGTGGACACATTTGTATTCACTACCCTCAAGATATTGCAAAAAAACATAATTTTTTAAGAAAATATTTTGAGAATATGCAGGTTAACACAACAATCCCAACCAGATGACCATATCATTTAAAATTCCAGAGTGTACTTTCTCGTTGTTACAATGTAATTTCTTGTAAATGGCAATCAAATATTGAATGACGGCATTGATTACATGGTACTTGCAAGCTTTATCCATGAATAAAACTTACTTAGAAGTATGTCATTGCTATAAAAGTGAACTTTATTGATAAATTACATTTTTGTACGTACTTCAGCATGTCATTTTTGTCAGGTATAACCTTATAGCAGCATTCTGACTTTTGAGGTAGTGACACCCCTATGGAAGGCCTACACCATAGTGAGACCAGATATTGTTTATATGTAGTAGCTGTCTTGTATTGTCACTTGACCAGAATATCAGATTGCATAATATGGTGCATAGCCTGACACTGATGCTCCTTTATTTGTAAGTCTCATTAATTTACAAGACCACCTGCATGAAATGATGGAATATTTTCTACCAATTGTAATATTTTTATACCTGTGAATGTTCCAGTTTTACTGAGATCATAGGCAAGTTGAGTATTTTGAGTAGCAGCCTATTACAATGTAGGCTATGAATTAGTTGCTGACAATAACGTATATCTCAGACAGTCTCTGGCTCTGGGTTCGTTCATAATCCTATCCTATATGTTACCGTACTGACTGATTCCAGGAAACTATTGTTTTGCAGGGAACGGCTACATGGGAGTAGACTTGAAGGGGAACAATCAACTGTACATCAGGGATGGAAGGTCCCTGTCACTGCAGGTTCCCTTCTACCCCAACGTTCGAATATCTGTCATGGGCTACGACTCCAAAGGTAGTTAGCCTGCCTGCGCAGAGGGGTGGCTGCTCATGCTACCATTTAACCTGACAATTACATGATTATAATGCAGATTTCCAATTTCAAATTAGCAATGTTTAAAATGATTAATAAGATTGCCATCCAAGGCAAAGGCCCATATGCCAAGTGGACAAGGAAGCCATTGGCTTGTCGAGAGTTAAACATTTTTAATATATGTATAACCTGCCCTCCTGAAATATGTGTCAACCTTGTTTTTTTATCTTTCTTGAATGAGAAAACGATATTTCTATCAATATTTTCATATCCATTTAATATCTTAAAACTTCAATGTGATCTCCTCTTAACCTCTTTATCTCTAGGGTTGTTAAACTATTCTTTCAGGTGTTCTTCGGCTAATAGGAACACTTTATGTTTCAGAGAGTCGTCTGATTGATTTTAGGTCTGGACTGGTCAGACGGATTGCGTGCTATGGAACGGTAAGTGTCAATGGTTAGTTGCATATCAGAACAATCAACATACATTCATGTGGTCAGCTAGCATGTACACCTGGATAAATACAAGTTTGAAATCTCCCAAGTTTGTTCTGTTCCTTTACTTAGTTTATGCCATGATGTCCGATGTGTTTCCAGGGCAGCTCGACAGTCAATGCAGAAACTGTTGGATACGTTCACAGGGCAAGACCATCCGTCTTGATACAGAATATTCGAATCTACAATCCATCTGTGAGTTCCAATTACTGACCCTTCTAAGGTATACTAATTATATCCAGGTTGGTTATGGCTGTTTATGTGAGGCATACCATCACTCTGCCGTCAAACCATCTGACTTGTTGACTGGAGTCGTAGGGGCTGGCTCGAGTCGCCCATTGTCAGGACTTGTGACTTCACTTGGAATTCAGACAGATGACTCGAGAATTGACATGGAATTGGTTATTAACTTGGGACTTGACTTGCCAGTTTGTGACTTGCCAACAAGTGTCTGATGGCTCGAAACATACACAAAATGAGACTTTGTTATGACAAGTTGCACTGAGTTCAATAATTAGTAAGTACGTATTGTGATTGGATAATGCTGTATTGAGGAAGCATCCGCCTAAATTTTCCATTAAAAATTAACGTAGACAACCCACAACAATCATGGCAATTGGTGAACCGTGGTGAGTTGCGACTAGACATGGAATTCACAGAGATGACTCGAGACTTGACTTGGAGGTAATTGACTTGAGACTTGACTTGCCAGTTTGTGACAGTCTAGTTAAACTGGAAACTAACCATGCAACATAAGGTGAAATGGACTTTTATTCTTGTGACATTTGATTTGTGTATTTGTTCCATGTATAATGTTCCATGTATAATGTTCCATGCATTTATTCAGCCAGACAAGGTTGTGGGGCATTGACGTGAATATTGGCTCTGTTGGCAGCACACGCAAGTGACGCTAAACATCGAGCAGACAGGAGTGTCTGGATGGAGTGATGCGAAGCGGGGAAGTAAGAGGTAGGTCTGCTTGTACTAAGTACCTCGGTGATCAGATGGCAGTTCCACTTCTTTGTTCTGACTAGTTAACTAGATAGAACAAAGCTGATTTGTGGGTGGCCATTGTGGGGAAAAAAAAATATAAATTTCATCTTGCCACCAGATAATTACTGAGTGGCTGTTCCTACATCCAATAGAGAAAATTTAGCCATACATGTTAGCTGGTAAATAAAAAAAATCAATCAGATATGTTAAGAACTTCTATTTTTATGATATGGCACCAGTCATTCTAACTGTCTGAACTAGTATAATAACCTGTTTCAGGAATACTATCAGGCATTTTGTCTAAATATCAATGCACACATAATCGAAAATAGTCAGAGTATAACAGCAGACTAGTCAAAAGCAGAAGCAACGCAGTTATCTGTCCTGCGGTGGCCATCAGGAGCAAGAGAAACTAAAAAATTTGGAAATTAGAAATCACGAATTCTGTTCTTTTTATCAGTTTTAATGATGCATAATGTATGTCGGTAGTGGTTTTTAATTGAATCAATAGTTAAATTTCATCGTGAGGTGCTTGATTGTTTACTGAAACCAACTGACTTTCGACCATACTCGATCATAAGAATGACACTACTAATTACTGTCCTGATCTGGTTGTGTTGACCTTACGACAGTAGTCAGATTGGCCGGGCGTCCAGCGTGGAGCTCACCGTGACAACGGGCGCAGTACAACTCCAGAATACCCTTACACAACAAACGCAGGTCGTTGCCATAGCAGCCAACAAGCTTCCCGAGACGGTCTCCGTGCGACCCTCAGAGTAAGTGCCATTACCCCTTCATATGTATATATATATATATTTTTATATGTATATATATATATATATATATATATATATATATATATATATATATATATATATATACATACATACATATGTGCTAGGCTAGCACTACCAGTGGCCATTTGGGCCATAGGCCACATGTTATCGGATTTGGCTAAACAAGCTACCCATTTGAGCCAATTTGGCCACCAGCATTTTCATTGAAAAGCATGCAGAATACATGAGCTTTAATTAGGCTAAAGCAATTTGTATTTAACTAAAAAAAATTGGGGGCTTTAGCCAAAATGGCTAAACAGTTTACAATATTAGAGCTACCACAGATATATGTATATATATATATATATATATATATATACATACATATATTTATGCTGGCAGCGGCGCGGGCAGGGCACGTGAGGGTCAATAGGTTATTATGCTAATTTAAGCGTAGGCAAAGATACCAGGATGACTGATTAAGCGCTCCCGTGACACCGCTAAACCAATCAGAGCGCAGCAGTCATTCGAATGACGCAGTTTGAAAGTAAGCAGCTTCACTCCGAATGTTTGATACATGCGGAGCAGACCTGCTTTCTCGGTTTTACAAGTTTTCGACCCACCCTCCTCCCCATTTTCTGCTGCTGAAGGTTATATTAATGTGTTTAGTAGTGTTGTGCTTGATAACATTTTGTACATTACCGGTGGAAGCGAAGTCACCACCTTCCCTATGACGCTTTCCCAGTGGACTTTGGGCTTTTCATTCGGCTATCTGCCCGTTCACATAGGGTTTTGGTGCGGAGTGGAAGTTGACTTCCCTTCCATCCTCGATGTTGGGATGGTTTATTGCTAATCAGGCGTTATGGCCCCACCTTTTAGGTTACAAAAATATATAGAGTAGGAATTTTAGCAAGTAGTGTAGTCAGTGATGCTTGGGTTAATGTTTTAATGTGCTGGTGATGATGCCATGAATTGTCTTGTGTTGTAGGAATATTACTACATGTACTGTATTGGTATGTCGAAGTGTGGGCTCTGGGAGCATTGTGTCCAGACGGCTTTGTATGAGGCTCAGCCACATGCTTGGCACATGTTACAGGGTCCACACTTCATGCTTTTAATCGGAATAATATGCCATTAGGCATAATCTTAATAAACGTCATTTATTTGGCCTTTTCATATCCTTACACCTGGCTTGCATTGTTGGTTGCATAAATATATATACATACATATATATATATATATATGTGGGTCTTATCTTAAATAAAAGTATCCGTATTTGATACGTATACACAAAAGAATTTGTATTTAAAATTGCAGACCACATTTGTGCTGGCCGAATCTGTACATATAGCCACATTATATCTGTTGCAGGACTTGGACGTTTCAATTGGTAATTGTAGTGAAGACATCAGATAAACTGGTCACAAAGCAAAACAAGGACCTTACTAGAAAGGAACTAGCCCTGTCTGCAGAAACGGTGAGCATTGCAAAAAAGGACCGAGTGGCTTGCCAACTGTATAAGCATAATTGAATAAGTAACTGATTAAGGCTGGCATCGATACTGGTTGTTGATTTTTGTTTTCCATCTGTTTTCCATCACTGATCGCGTTTCACTGCTGTCTCCACCACCCGTCTCCACTCCCCTCTACTTTCTTCCCCACTCTCCTCCCACTCCTGCCAAATCTCTCTTTGTGCAGTTCCTCCAATCCAAAAATATATGTCTTGTGTAAAAACAGATCACGACTACTTTCCATCTGGGATTTCAGATTTGTTAGTTTATTTTAATAATGTCTTAATTCTGAATTAAATAATGGCTATGAAACAATGTTTTTTGCCATCTTAATGAATGACTTTAAAATAGAGATGTTTGGATGTTTATGTTGCGTTGTCTCTTGCAGGAGCTACTGGAGGTGCTGAACATTGGCAGTCACAAGTTGCAGTCAGAACATGTGGCCGTGTGGCAGGAGGTTGGAGAATCTTGTCTCTTCAGTTTCAATCACAGTAGTGTTTAAATGTCCCTTCTCAATTTGATTTTTTGTTCCTCTAGTTTCAAACTCATTTGCAAAAAATCAAAGCAATCTACTATCTAGATTTCACAAGATTTAACAAGATTTGCCATTGGCTTATCGAGAGTCCAACAATGTCTACTATGACATGCTAGCTCTAGTATCTACTATGACATGCTAGCGCTAGTATCTACTATGACATGCTAGCTCTAGTATCTACTATGACATGCTGGCTGTAGTATCTACTATGGCATGCTAGCTCTAGTATCTACTATGACATGCTAGCTCTAGTATCTACTATGACATGCTATATCGTTGGTACAAATTTGTTATTTAGTTTCGGTGAAATAATCAAACTAATGGTTAAAATACACATTGCCAAATGAAAATCATTCAACCTGCAGGCCAAGACACACAGATGAAAGTCATTCAATGGTCAGGCCACAGTACACAAATGAAAGTCACTCAATCAGCAAGCCAAGACACACACATGAAAGTCTTTCAATCACCAGGCCACAATACACAAATAAAACTTGTTCAATAGCAGGCCACAATACACAAATAAAACTTGTTCAATAGCAGGCCACAATACACAAATAAAACTTGTTCAATAGCAGGCCACAATAAACAAATAAAACTTGTTCAATAGCAGGCCACAATACACAAATAAAACTTGTTCAATAGCAGGCCACAATACACAAATAAAACTTGTTCAATAGCAGGCCACAATAAACAAATAAAACTTGTTCAATAGCAAGCCACAATACACAAATAAAACTTGTTCAATAGCAGGCCACAATACACACATAAAACTTGTTCAATAGCAGGCCATGATATACAAATGAGTCATTCATCTAGCTGTCATGATGCATGAATGTTGTGTCAATCTTATGATCAGGTGTTATACACAGTGTTAAAAATTGATAGACAATGTGCCAACATGTAGTTATGTTTTTGAAACATGATGAATGTGCATGTTGAGTGTATTGTTTGTGCTGACAGCTGTGGCGCTCTGGCTTTGGCATCAGCCAGTCAAAAGCAGTGGGCATGTTGAATGGCGACCGAATCAACGCAACCATCTACTACGTAATGAGTCAGATAACTTCGTTTCTGCATCTGAAGGGTGTGACCACGTTACAACATGCTACGTTGACACAGGACCTGTACTCGGTTGACCGCTGCTACAGCGGTCACCATACGCTGTAAGTGCAACTATGTATGGTGCATGAACTGTGAACGCTGGGTTTGTCTTGATTCTCCCAATGAACTTTGAGTTTAATAGTTTCCCTACATTGTACTTGTCCAGTGTCGAGTGTTTCTTGGTGTATGGGTTAATCACAGTTGTTGACAACATACACACATGCATGTAGCACATGTATGCACAGGACTGCAGAAGAAATAAATAATTATTATTATACACCTGCACAAGCGTATGCATGCGCACAAGTGGTTACACTCATATTCTCATGTATAAAGTTATTTTGTGTGCGAAACCTAATTATCTTTACACTGAGTGTTATGTAGAGACGCAAGTCTGAGTTTCGGTGGACACTGTCATCAGGCAACATCTCCTGGCGTATGTTTGCAGACAGAACACCAAGATGTGGGAGGCGCCGTCAAACAGTGATACACTCAGTGCGCTCGTGAGCACCTGGCTCATCACTCTTGAGAAGTACGGCTGCACCGCCATGCTCAGAGCAGGTTAGCTCTTTTCCTTCTTCTTCCCCACCGGTCCCTTGCGGGGTGGGGGCCACATCAATTATTTTGTTCTCCCCTCTCCATCTTAATTTTGGTCTTCCTCTTCTTCTACCACCCTATTCTGTTCTCCATGCTCTCTTTGTCAGTCTCTCCTCACCCATTCTCTGTATGTGTCCTGCCCATCACAGTCTGCTCCCCACTACCTTGTCCTGCCCATCACAGTCTGCTCCCCACTACCTTGTCCTGCCCATCACAGTCTGCTCCCCACTACCTTGTCCTGCCCATCACAGTCTGCTCCCCACTACCTTGTCCTGCCCATCACAGTCTGCTCCCCACTACCTTGTCCTGCCCATCACAGTCTGCTCCCCACTACCTTATCCTGCCCATCACAGTCTGCTCCCGTCTACCTTCATCCTCGGGTGTTTCTTCATTTCGATTGCTTCTATTAATTCCTCCATCTTCATTGAATATCATGTAGTAGTAGTAGTTGTCGTAGTAGCAGTACTAATATTAAAAGCTTTATTTCACAGTGACCACGTAGCACACATTATAGTTTGATTTTCAATGGGTCATTGATCACGTACATTCTTACGTTCACAGTTATATAATTTAAGATAAACTAAGTCATTAGTCAAAACAATAGGTAAACAAAGCATTACAATTCTAAGAACATAAATAAAAAAATAGACATAAAAATAAATGTTATCATAAATAAATAAATGAATTAAATTCAATAAAAACCATTAAGCAAAACCATAAATTTACATTTTCTAAAACATCAAGACCTGTCAGGTTTGTAGGCCTGTCACAGTTATATTTGCGAACTTGTAGGTGCGGACGGTGTACTGCAGGCGATGCTGCTGAGTTTCGGCCAGCTTCAGTTCGGCGACCGACACCTTGAGTTCAAGACGCATCCACGTGATTTACACCGGGACTACTACTTCCGACGGATCAACTACGGCAACAGCACCCACGTCAACATCTCGGTTGTCGTTGGCGATGACAATAAGGCTGTGCTCCTTGTGGCACTTGATAGGAATGACATGCCGATCTATGCATGTGACGCCGGATGTGAAGACCCGCCTATCAAACTGGGGTCAGTCAGTGCACTTTATTGCTTCTTCAGCCTTGTTGTGTCGCACTAAGCCCACAAAATCTCTGTGGGCCATACAGTCACCTCAAGCCGCAATGTGATACACAACGTTTAGGGTGCGTTTAGGTTACGTTTAGGTTAGAAAATCAGACTCCAGGGTTTGAATTTAGCTGGGGTCCATGTGCCACTAGATTTACTGCCGGACTTCCAATAGTTCCGAATCTGGTGGCCCCTTAAATTCTGTAAAAAGTATGATATCGGTGCACCTCGAAGGCACAACATGTACATTACTTGATTTTATGAATCCCTCAACGAGGCATTACCGGTGATGTCTGTCATTTTACGAGAGTCAAAAGTTTGTCATACTTTGTAAGGTAAACAAACCCATTTGTATTGATTTTATTGGCGAAAAACAGAGGTGATTCAACAGTTGTCTGATTATATCGCAAAATGTGATGTGCCAGGCAGCCAGGGAAAACAGTACGGGGATAACAATAACTGTATGGATGGGAGTTTAGCATTAGTTGAATGGGAAGATATTAAGATTATCGGGAAGAAATACCCATGGCCAAGGGCAAGAAAAATCAAATTATACCTTGGCATGGGATCGGCATTTAGAATGTTTGTGGACTAACGTTCTTCTTATACCTTTATTCTTTAATGGTTATAATTTATGATAATGTGACTGATTGGTGAATGAAATATATAACTGCTTCTGAAGTTCTGACAATGATTCATTTTCTCAGTTGTATTCGTGGATGTTTTGTTGGTGTTTGATAATTATTCTAGGCTTTCGTATTTATTAGTTATGGATTTCACTTGTAATACTGTTGCAAGGATTTCGGAACTTCACGGCTAATATTCAGTGGGAAATTGAAAATAAAACATTTCATTCTCATCCCTGGTTGTTCACGTCCACGAGATTGGCTAAAATAACTTGATTTGATTACAATTGATACACTATTTTTGATTGCAACCTGAATGAGCAGCGTTGCGAGAGTACGATAATGGATTTGCTTCACCTACTCCTAGGAAGCAGATGACCCAGCTGCCGGTGAAGTTGACAGATCCCCTGACTGCGATCCTCTACATCACGGCCGACAGGACCCACATGCTGGAGATGAAGGAAGCACTTCACCTGAGACAGGTGGCCGAAGGTGAGGTCATCTCGCTGTATCTGTCCGGTGCAGCAAGGGGTCAACAGGCATCTCTGTAATTATTTCTGTCATTTGAAGTAACTCGCTACTTAGTAGGCTAACTCGGTAAGCCACGCTAGTTGTTTCATTTCAGGTCCAACATGTTTTTTGATTCCGGCCGATATGTTCATTCAATGGGGGTGCTGTAGCTCAGCGGTTAGGGTGCCAGACTGTCAACTGAGAGGACCTGGGGTACGAGTGTACCTGCTGCTGTTTTGAAGCTCAGGCTACTTTGTTCACCCAACTTTGCCTGTGTATTTCGGAAGAGACACTAAAAGCCATTGGTCCCTTCTATCTGGTGTCTATGCCAGGGGAAATAGAAGAGGTAAATGTGTAACCCGCTGTGGACTCTATCTCTCATGAGTCACGGCAGAAGTGTCTGTGACGTGGTTCAGTCAATTCTGCTAGCTACTTTGCCTGAGGATACAATTGAATGAACAAATGTGTTGTCCAGGCAGCAGAGCAAACAACACATAAGAAATCAGCCCCAAAGCAACACATTTATGAGAAAAACAAGTGTCTCGTATACTGTTTACACAGCACTATATTATTGCGATTGAGTTGGATCGCGACCGTAGTACTGAATATTTTGTTGCTTAAACAATTCCGGATTAAAACAATCACGATAAATTTAATCGGTGGTGGATCGCGATTGAGTGAGTATCACTCTGTGTAAACCATTTGGCATAGCAGTCGTTATTCCAAGCTGTTGTTGATCATTGTACTGAATGATGTAGCTCTGATGCTCGTGTTGAATCACAATCACAATGGCTAACAATGCAGTGATCATGATCACAATTTTGCTATCATGATCATGATCCCTGGTCATGCGAGAGTATTTGGGTTTTGAAGCTTGGACAATTTTATTCACTCCACGTTGCCTCAGTTCACTCTGCTGTATAAATGAGTACTTGGCTATAGATAATGGTGGATATGTGAATGAATAGTCTTCGCGCAGTAATTGCAGCGTGACTGATTGCTTCCCAGAGAAGTCGAGTTGGCGTTGGAATGAACAGCCAGGGGGTGAAGTGTAAGGCGCTCTGAGCAGCCCCAAGGACTGGATAATGCGCTGTGTAAGAACTACCTTTGTTTTAGTTGACGTTGCCTTGCCCCATCTGTTGCAGCTCCAGCCCACGAGCAGCATGTGATCTCTCTGCACAAGCACGGCCATCACTTTGGCGGTCTGCCCATGCTCTTCTGGGCCTCCATCGGCCTCCTCATCGCTGTCTTCCACCTCTTCCTCTTCAAACTCATCTTCAACGAGTACTGCCAGTCGTCAGAGCCAAGCTACATCAGACCAAAGTACAACATGTAATTGTTCCATGCAATCGATCGGGAGCAGAATATGCAGGAACTACCATGGTCAGATGTTTTCCAAATATCAACTATTTTTGTGTTCAAGACCCTGTGAACTAATCAGCTACAACAGAAATTATTAATTTGCGGATGTCTCAAGTGTATCGAATTGTACGACTGGTACCAAAGGGTGGAATAATTTTCACTAACCTGTCAAAACATTGTAAAAGTAAATCACCGTCATTGGGCAACTCTTTCGTCACAGTTTCCCATGTGACTTTGCAGGACTACAGGATGAGTGTTCATATCACTTTATCCTTGTCACATGGAATAGTGTGGTTAACTGATTGTTGATAAGGTTGTTGATAAGTATATTTAGCTAAACTTGGTGATCATTAAAATTGGGGAAAATTTCGCTGGTACAGATGTCAATGGTGAACTATAATGGATACATTTTTAAGTCAAGACTGCACAAAGTTAAATTAATGACAATTGTCCATAACAAGCACTGCTAGTATAGTTACTACCAAATTGCCAACCATTGAATTTTCAGTTATGTAGCACAACGCTTCTGTGTGCTGTAAACCTGTTTTAATTAATTACCATGTCACAACTTTGATAGCTTTAAGGCATTATATATATATATATAATATATAAAATATATATATATATTATATATATATATCTTTGAATGGAAATTTTACTATGTCCAGGGTGATTCTTGTGAAATATTTCAGGGTTGATTGTGTTTTTTTGCAAGGCGTGAGCAGATGCAGTCAGGGTCTATGTACATAGGTGTGTGTTTCTGTATGTCCTATGAATGTAGGCAGCTGTGTTCAAATCACCTTATAAAGTTGTTTTACTAGCATGTCATACTGCTGACACCTTTTTGCTGACAAATGCATGTTTAGTTGGGGAGCATTATCTTTATATTCTTGCAAGTAAGTGCTAGTTTGTGCTTGTGTTAACGTTATTTGTCAGGTTACCATATAAATACCATAAATATGTTACCAAACTCGGTACCACAACCAATAGTTAGCATAAATTAAGTCATAAATATACAACGTTCACTATTTATTTCACAGTGATTTGCGGTGGCATTTTAATTTGGTGAGCTGTACGAAAATATATGTGTAACTATGTAATAATAAATGTCAAACCTATTTAAGACAAAAAGGATGACCTCAAATAGTATAATATTGATGAATCACAACCAGACATTTATCTGTGAACGCTACTTGTCAGCAAAGTGTGGTGTGGGTAAAATAATCAGTTTCCTGTTCGTTCATTGCTTCTTTCTCAGAAGGTTTACAAGTCCTACCTGTTTTCACATTACACTGTACTGTAGACTAAAAGTAGATTTAATACAAACTGCATATGAAATGTGTTGTACATTTAAGTATCTCTACATGCTCTGGGAGCAGGAATTGATGTATCCATTCCCTTAATCATATCTGATATTTATTTGTCTCAGTCATTCTGCCATGATGCAGCTGTTGAGTTGAATGTGTTTGATTTGGTGAAGTGTGGTGTTGAGTTTGATTGCTTTTATTATACAAAAAAATACATTCCTTCTTATATTGTCAATCCAGGAAATTACACGTTAGTGTTGATGGATTGGGTATTAATGTTTAAGGGAAGTTAACCTTCAGCATTTCTAGTTGTTCGACTATGATGTTGAAAGCTTGTTGAATGTACATAGATTCCTTGTATGTAGCATTTTTATAACGTAAATAAATTGAGGTACTGAACTAACCTTTGTGTCAGTTTTAACTTTTAGTAAATTAAGTGTTATGTTCTGATAATACAGACATTACTCGGGGTATATGTAATTAAATTACATTTTTAACAAACAAAAAAGTTTTAAATGAACACCTACATTGACAACATACACTCAATAACATTGGGACACAAGAACGCACCTTTTGCTGGAAAGAAAACAACGTGCTGCTTACTGTTTTGTTGACGAGTCGGAACAATGGAAGTCCATTTTGATCTGCTCCATGCGGTTGGTGGCATATGTATCTATTATTCTAATATCTGACACACGAAAAATGTACTCATTGTTTCGATTACTTGAAGATTCAAAACTATGAAAGTCCATTTTCGCGTGTTAAAAGTTAGTCTAATAGACTCGTATCCAACCAACCTCATGGTACAAATCAAAATGGAATTCCACTGTCTTGACTCTTCAACAGAGATATAAAACCGGATTATATAAAATTACTTTAGAATATTTCATTTTGTTTTGGAGAATAGTGTTGGTATTCTAATGCCAAATCATTTCACAATAACAGTTGACTCAAAATTCAAATGACTTGCAACATTTGCTCCTCTGATATATCTCCCTTCATATATTAAAGGAAAAGAAATAAGAGAAAGGAAGTGATTTCTTTGATACTGTACATTTCCATTCTTAAATGTGCACATATATAATATTTGCACCTACGTGCAACTTATGACTAGTCTGATTGCTATCGTGATGCCACCCTTGCAGTATTTATAATTTATGTAGTCGTTAATTACAAACAAACGACATACATTTATATATACATACTTACACATGCAAGGTCAAATGTGCAAGTAGGCTAAACTAATTGATTGATATACAATATACACGGTTCCTTCAATAACAACGTTAGTTTTTGTCCTCTAATTATTCACTTTCTCTGAATTGTGGAAAATGCTTCTATCAATATTTTTATAACCATTCAATATCAGCATATGTGACTAACTCAGTCCAGCGACACAGCAATATCAACAAGATTGGTCTAGGAGAGACTTCTAAGTTTGAAGAAATTAATATTTTTAATGTTTAACCTATTGGTTACATTCTATTAGTTTCATGTCCATGTCAATGTTTAATAAAAACCTGTACAGTGTTTTTTGTGTGAAAGAAATGCAAGTGTTGTTCTTTTTGGTTCATAATGCTTAAAACTAGGAATATAGACTTCATGTCATGCTTTGGCACAGTGTAAAAGTAAACGAGAGTCAACACGCTGACGCAACACTATTTTTGTAAAACATAGTCATGTCAACCAAAACTAATTATTATAATATTACATTTACAGATGTACCGAATGGTCCATTGAGCAAGCCTGGTCGTAGGGCAATCCCACCAATGACGTCATTGGAGCGCTCACGTGGAAAATTAGTAGCGTAAGGGATTCCCTTGTTGTTGACTTGCCAATACGTGGTCTCTTTTATGCATCGTCTGGCCGTTTTCACTTCTCAATGCCGGCCGCGGTTTGTCCGTGTACATGTGAATCAGATGTCAACAGAAAATGGTTGGCGGAAAGCGTCGGTGGTCAACCCAACTGCCGGCATCATCAGTAAGTTCTGAACGATATTGTAACACGCAATGCCAATGCCGAACGAGGTCAGGACAGTTAGTACAGTCAGTAGACGAGCAGTGTGTGACTGTGACTGTCAGTGTAGTGGCGTAACGTTCAATCTAACCGGATGGTTTAACATGTCGAAACGTATGCTATCGGATTACGGGATTAGTATGGCGGATTTATGTAAATGTGTGTGCGTGCGTGCGTGCGTGCGTGGCGTGCGAACGTACGTGCGTGTGTGTGTGTATGTCGGCTGATGTTTGTTACGCTACTCCTCTTTACTTTCCATCTCGAGCGCCAAACTTTGAAGAGGTCGGGTCGTCTGTTTTATTTTTTTCGAAATTCACCCGTTAATGTCAGTGTTTTGTTACATAATTTTTTTATTAATATTATATATCTATATATATATATATAGATATATAATATTAATGCAAAAAATTATGTTTCAAAAGACTGACATTAATCTTACGAACCCGATTCATCGGATGAGATGTTGTTTCTGTAGACTTGTACAAAATCGTGAGATTAATGTCAGTCTTTTGTTACATATTTTTTTATTATTAAAATTCATACTTCACTTCAAAGTAAGGACAAAGTTCTGACATGCGGGGGGCTTCATACTCACAACATCCTAAATATGACCCGAGTAATCTCATTGATAACAAATTGTTTTGAATGCAGTAGCGGTATGATAGTACAAATTCAACCACAGTACAAATTTAATTTCATTCTGTCGCGCTTGATATACAAATATAGTGAACCCGCAAAATTAACAATATTATGGAATATAGAATTGTTAACAATAAAGGAGGGTCATCGATTAAAAAAATGGCCAGTGATAAACATCCCTCGAACATTAAAATGGGTTCCGTTAAATTTTATTAGAGGGGGTTATTTATTTAGAATTTATTTATGGGCAGGATGTACAAAATTAGCATATTTAATAATATGCTTTTGGTCAAAATATGAAGTCACTGGAGGGAGTTTTTATCATAATATTTCATTGGACTGTGTTTTTGGTGCTCGGAAGTTACGGAAGAAGTTAGCATTTAATGGGAATTCCTTGTAAAAAAAATATACATACAGTACTGGTAGTAACAGTAGATTAAATACTGCCATCTGGGCAAAGATAGTCATGTTAATACCAAGTTAATTACCAACACATAATCCAAAGACTGTTTGTAATCTTAATGTGCAAACAAATCATAAAACTGTCTCTGCATCCATAAACTATTTCTTTTGTGGTGGAAAAACCCAATTTAAACCATGGAAAAAACCTACCCATCATAATTCAAATCCTAGGTATAACAAACACAGATTTTGACCTAACCATAACAATTTACCTAAATCCACAGTAGAAGGTCAATAGTCTGAAGCCCTTCAACATCATCAATGACAGTCAAAGTCACATGAAATTGAGAGGGTGCAAAGTACAAGTACTTTGTGGGGAAGATTTGTCATCTTGTTGGCAGATTAATATTACTTAGTCGGGAAACGTTGTTACGCCTCTTTAACCAAATGTCCATAGCAACTGTAACTTTCACAGTAGCTCCTGACTTGATACTTTTAAGGTCACACTGATACCTTTAGACTCTTATGCCTTGAAAAAGTAAGTTTTCTGTCATAATATAATTATTGTAAGTGAAACTTCAGTCTTATGTTGTAAATATTTAATTGTAGGTACGCATGCCAGTAAAACATATTTCTGTATGATGTCATGATTGATGAATCTTTATAGGTAAAACAATTGTTGCTAATACAAACTCAAAATGTCAGCCATTTTGAGCTAGCATGTAGCAAAATTTGTTGAATTTTGATGAAATTAGTAAATTACCCTTTTGTATATGCAATTATATAAACTTAAAATAACCTGCTGTATGATTGCTCAAGTGTGTTATGATTTTACTGGATTTGCTTGGTGAAAAGTGCCTGGCCTGGCCAGTTTACATCCTGCATTCTAGGCACACATAATGTGAAGCTAGCTACTTATATTTCAGTCATAGGTGATGAGATTTTAAAAGGACAAATCATAGACAGCAACTCGCACTTCCTCTGTCGCCGACTGTTCACGCTGGGAGTAGACGTCAAGAAGGTCTGTTTACAACATTCAAGGTTGGCTAATGTAAACAGTGTTATGCTCGAGATTACTTTCAGGCTTCAGGCTCATGGCACAGTCTCTCCTGTCACATGTACTGTATTCGCCCTAACAAGCGTAACAACTAAACAATCAATCAGTAGCTGCGATATATTTTTAGCGGCTAGCCGAGCATGTGGCAATTTTTTTAATGTGCTATCGATGTTATTGTTTTATTGGGGAAAAACGGAAAAGTGGTAGAATCATCTGATTATATTGTGAAATGTGATGTGCCAGGCAGCCAGGGAAAACACTGCATAGATAACAAAAACTGCATATACAGATGGTTGTGTAGCATTGGTTGAGCACGCTACAAATGGGAAGAAATGTACAGAGGGCAAGAAGGTTGCATTACGATGATCAAATTATACTTTGGCTTGGGATCAGCAATTACAATTCATAGAGCTACTCAGCCAGAGTCACACAGTTTATGTGGACTAATATTCTTCCTACATCTTTGTTCTTAATGTTTGTAACTTATGATATGTGACTGATTGATGAACAGAATATATAACTGCTGATGTGAAGTTATAACAATGACTTATTGTCACTCAAATGTTTGGTTTTCTCAGTTGTATTTTTGGACGTTTTGTGGTTGATAGTTATTCTAGGCTTTCGTTATTATTAGTTATGGATTTCACTTATAATACTGTCACTGGCATAAAGTAGAGGATAAATAAAATTTTAAGATAAAATGTAAGGATTGAAGAGCTTCACAGCTAATTTTCAGTTGGAAATTGAAATTGATAAATTCAATTATCATCCCTGGTTGTTCATGTCCACGAAATTGGCCAAAATAACTTTTAATTTTATTAGTTATTTTACCAAGGATATAATTTTAAATGACATATATGACGGGTGGGGAATACATTTTTAAATGGGAGGCGGCACGAAAATATACAAGTCAATAAATTTGTATTATGGATTTTTTCATGCAAACAGCTGTTGGCCCCCAGTTTTGGTGGTGGACCCCAAGATTCTGGTTCTGACTTTTATGCTAAATTCTATCCCAGTTGTATGTTTTCATTCACTCACTCACTCACTCACTCACTCACTCACTCACTCACTCACTCACTCGTAACCTTATACAGATTATTCAGCAAAAGTGTACCACTAATTTATGAAAAGTCATATGTTTAATATAATTACATTTCTTTAACAACAACATTTAATTGCATGCATGGTCTACTGCTGCAGATCGCTGTAGTGACAGATGATCAGAGCTGTATAGCAGCGGAAGTCTCTGAATTCTCTCAGAAATACACACATGTGATCACCGCTGGTGGGATCGGCCCCACCCACGACGATGTCACAGTCGAAGGTAGTTGAACCAACTCATCGAATGTCTTGTAGTTAGGGCAGATAAAAAATATTAGAAAACAACGCTGATTCAACCTCATGCGGATTTCCCATATGCAATACATATTTTTGATGAGGAGGTATAGAGCTGTATCCTGTTTGTACCCAGTTTTGTTTTAAATGGAAAAATCATGATAAAGTACATATTTTCTTGTGTTCATCAGACAGATATAAAATTGAATGACAAACAAAGCACAAATAGTTTTATAGGTTTCTGAAGAAATTTTTCATAGCTTGATTGATGGCGACACTCGATCAGAATAGGATGCTATAGGTCGATTAACCAATGAAAAATCTTATGCAGATTCATCGGCTTTTTTTAATAAAATGTCAAGTAAAATATGTGGATTTCAAGCCCCCCAAAATGTGGCATGTCTGCTCTTTTCAGTATATTTGTTGCATGTTAGTTCTGCTGTTGTATATTGTTTTGACAAACACAGATCAGTCCTGTTGTTTCAAAGTATTTTAAATATGCTTTATATATGTTACGCATTTTATTGGATTTGTTGTAACTTGTAATTTGGAGAGCCTTCTTTACAGCTGTTGCCAAGGCATTCGGGGAGAAAATGAAACCGCACCCCGAGCTCATTGCATTGTTAAAAGTCCATTTTGGCACAGAAGATGTGACATCACCAAAATTTAAAATGGCTTATGTAAGTGTGCTTGACCTACGTTTCTTATATGTGTGATGCGCTCCTAAAGTGCGTTCTACTCCTCTGCGCGTGCTCCTTGAATGTGTTCAATCAGTGACACACATAATAAAAAAGTTTACCAACTCCTTTTATTTTAAATCAAGAGAGTTTTTAATTAAATGCAATTGTAGTCATAGCCTTTTTGAAGATTTTTGTAGTATTGCCGTCTTTGCAGAACAGATCATGGATTAGAGTTAATAATGTTGACATAGAGTTGCATTTAATTGTAAAATATATTTAACATTTCTCTGTGTCTCTCATAGGTTTTGAGGTAGCAGTTGTCGTGAACAATATCACACTTTAAAAAGACAATTACTTTGTAAATTATCTTGCAGTTTGTCACTTTCTGCTTTCCAGAGTAATTACTTCAACATATGTGCCACTCTTCAGATTCCAGAGTCAGCTGCACTGCATTTTGGGATAGACAGAATGACGGGCAGACGGAGCAAGTTTCCGGTGGTGGTTCTGAAGAATGTGTATGTGTTTCCCGGAGTTCCAATGCTTATGGAGCGGGCCTTTGACATGCTCGAGGTAATGTTCGGGGAAAAACTTCACACTGGTCCGTAGTAGTAGATATTATTGTGCCTTAATAAAACTCAGTGAAAATTGTACTTCCGTCACATAAACAAAACTCCTGTTGAAATATTTCTGTGGTGTTGTTGGTGATATGTATATATATATATATAAATACGATGTTGTAAAATTTGAATCGAAATGCAGGGAAAGAGTATTGTTCTTTTTGAAGTGCCAAAAACGTGTTTTGTTCTTCTTAGTATTGTCGATGACATGCTTATTGATACTAATTTCTTCCAACTGTATAAGAAAGAAATTATAACAGTATAAGATCCACCATTTTGGAGACACAGAGCGCTGCATGTCATTATAAAGAAATTGTTGAGGAACGCCATCCATCGTTAATATAATAATAATAATAATTAACTTCTATGATGCCTATATACCCAGGAACCTGAGCTCAGAGGTGCAACAAGACAGAATCATTAAGCGTAATCGTGAACAGGGACGTGCAAAAGTCATTACCAATGAGGGACCACTGAAGATTTATGCTGGAAATGCAATGTTTTTTCACAACTTTACTGTCACTAGTCGGTGCCATAAACATCCTTGTCCGTATGCATCAAATGTGTTCTCCAACATTTGTTCCCATATTCTCCAGTCAACTCTGCAGCTCACTACAGAAGTTCTTGCCATTTCTCATGCACAATCTGAGAAAAACTGGATTGTTTTCTAATAATCTGTCATCACTAAAATATCTTGCAGAAAAACTGCATCTTGCATTGCCAATTATGTTAATTTTTTTGATTTTTAGTGTTCCCGCATGGAAGGGATGTATACACTATGCTTAATATAATATGCCATTAAAAAAAAAATCTGAGAAAACCATTGCGCAAAAGATCTATATTCTAAATATCTAACAGATATTTCATCATCGCAGTGCAAACAAAGTATTAGAAAAGAAAGTTGTATTTAGTGAAAAACTTATGGTTATTGAACGGCACAAATATGGCTTTGCAAACGGCTGGTAACTGAGCCAGTCGTGATGCAAATAGTATCCAATCAAAGATCATTGTTGCAGTTTGCCCATCTAGGTATGTGACATACATAGTTACATACCTAGATGGGCAAACTGTAACGCAACGATTCTTGCCTATACCGCTATAATATCTGCTTGATGGTATTTGATCATAATGATTGTTTCCTCTGCCTTATTTTATTTAGGACTTGTTCCGCAACCCCGATTCTGAGTTCTACGTTAAGGAGTTGTACATCGTTAAAGACGAGGTGTTGATCACAGACATGTTGAATGAAATCAACACACTGTGTAAAGACAAGGTCATTATTGGGTCCTACCCAGAATTTGGAAGCAGGTAGGTTTACGTGATGTTCTCACATGAGTGGTAAACTGTCTTATTAAAATTGGTGTATTCATGAAATTTGTGATGATTTTGATCCCCAAACTGTTAAGCAATAAATGTTAATTGAAAAAACTATGTATGATTAGTATAACTTATTGATTCGGTGTTTGTTGTTCATTGATGCAAATCTGTCTGTTCGTCTGTCTGTCCGTCCATGTGTCCGTCTGTCCTGATGTACGGACATCTTCACTTCTTTCCAGATTCAGTGGACAACAAATTATCTGTTTTAAAGCTGCTCTGCAGGAATGGCCTGCCAGTATCAGTTGTCGTAGTTATGGCTTGTTAAACAACTTTTACTTCTTTGCAACTAATTCCGTGTTAATTATTTGAGGGGAGCAGTTTAAACATTTAACTAACTGGATCATATAATATCCACCCAGTCAACTTTCTTATGTTATTGTCCAGGCTTAAGATATCCATTTTATTACTCTTAAAAAGCTTAATTTCCACCTGACTGCGATTCCATGTCATGCCAATTTGTTTATCCGATTCCTTTTTTCCATCTCTCTCAAGGGAACCAAGATATTGGTAATTACAATGATATTTTTTATTTGCTTTTTTACAATTTTGTGTGGGCTTTTTTGTAAATGGTTTAGATAAAAAATTATGCATTTTATTATAATTATTATATTATTGTTGTTGAAGCTTTCTGATGTTATTGTTTACTTACTTATTTAGTAGCATTTTGATATTATGTACAGGCTAGACTAGGCACGTTTCAGGGCACGAGAGACGGTTTCTTTCATGCACTTTGTTTTAATGTTGGGTACGGTAGCGTATTGCTTAGACCATCGGATTTTCTAACAAGAGAACCTGGGTTCGAATCTTCTGGCTGCTGTTTCGAAGCTTGGGTAATTATGTTCACTCCATGTTGCTTATGACTGGTGGATATATATAGACAAATAGGCTTCGTACAGTAATTGCAGCATGGCTGAATGCTTCGCAGAGAAGTAGAGTTGGTGTTGGAATGAACAGTTCTGCCTGGGAGGTGAAGTGTAAAGTGCTTTGAGTGCTATATAAAAACTCACCTTTACCTTTGTTACGTTTTATTTAATACATTACTGAAATAGAATAAACGTTGGGAAAGAACGTTTAAGAAATTACTGGTTTTAATTCTTTGTAGATTTGCTTCAAGACTTTGTTATTATTGCATTGTCTCTTATTGACTTCTCTTATGGGGTATGACCCCTTAGTGTTTAGTATGTCAGACTCTCGATTGACAGGATCCCTTAATCATCTGTTGACAAGCTGTTTGCAGAACATTGTGTACTCATGACAGTGCATGCCAGATCCTAGACATATTTACCAAAGTATCGTGTCAACAAAGAATACATCATGCAAATATTAAATTGTGCATATTGAACAAGTTAGCATAGATATGTGATTGTTTGGTGTGTTCAGCAACATTCTTGCAGAAATTGTTTGCCTGTTTAATTATATATTTATTCAAATTATATCGGCCACAATGAATAAATATAGATAATAAATATAACATGACACATTGTTGTACCACGTTGACAGCCTGCACAGCATCGTAGCTTCAAAAACGTGAAAGAATATATAAACCACATACATTGCTCATACATCTAGTTGACAGCAATCCCAGGATGCCTTGTGTTGAGACTTATTTGAACATTCCATCTAGTAATTACAAAATGCGCTGTTTCAGGTAGCCTTCAGTTCCCCCACTCTGCACTGTCACAGTTCACTCGGCTATATTTAAATGAGACAGACTACAGTGGGATTGTATATATATATGAAAGCTCTTTTTTATCTTGGTAACTGCAGATGGCTGAAAACTCTCCAGAGAAGTGTTTAAAGGAGCACATCTGTTGAGGTGAAGGGGAAGTGTTTTGATTGGTCCTAAAAATGTTTAACATGCTATATATATATATATATATATATATATATATATATATATATATATATATATATATATATATATATTATATATAAATATATATATATATTATATATATAAATATTATATATATATATATATATATATATATATATGAATTTACCATTTGAATGAAAGGTTGACAGTAGTCGGAGTGATATGTTACCATGGTGATATGCATTTCAGCTATTACAAGGTGAAGGTGACCCTTCAAGCCCCGGATAAACAGGCTGTGGATGATGCTGAGGCTCTTTTGCGAAACAAGTTGCCTCCTGGTGAGCTAATCTACAACAGTACAATACTGGGGGGCATGACATGTACCTCTGTTGTCACATGAGGTGTACCTGTGTTGTCACATGACATATACTTCTGTGGTCATATGATTTGTATCTGTGTTATCATATGACGTACCTATGTTGTCACATGCCCTGTACTAAATCACACATATATTTTCCTAATTCCACCAGAGTTGTTAATAGTAATTATTATTATAATTGTTAATAATAATTATTGTTATCTTGCTTACAGAGAGCTTTGTAAACTATGAGCCTGATCCTGTTGGGCATGCAGAGAAGTGGATCTATGATCTTGTGAAGTCACGAGACAACTCTGTCTACGAGAGACAGGTCAGACATGCTGTGGAGGTCGTCGAACAGGCTCTTGAAAAGTACAGGTAGTTTGAGGAATTATTTGTAATGAAGTCAGTTCACGTTACGACAGTGTTTGTACTCCTGTCCACTGCATGATGCCCGTGTATAACAGATAATGCAGTACACAACTAGTGGCACACATTGTTAACCAGTTTAAATCATGTTTAAATGGGATCTGCTGGAATGTTACCATATTTAATCCATCTTGTTGATGGTTTCTGTAAACGTGCCGACTAACAAAATGTGTGAACTAGTGGCGTACAGTATATAGGTTCTCACAGTCACCCATTAGTTCACCATGCTACCATGTAGTGGTCCACAAGATCACATATTGAATACTGGTGAGAAGATTTGTGAGGAGGGTCATAGAGAAACCATAGAGTTTACTTCATGTGTGTGCAAGTTGTATACTACGAAGTATGGGGATGTCAGTTGTACAGCAGTTGTGAAAACATGAAAGGGGAGGTTGCATTGTAGGAATGTGTGCACCCATGCGTGACTAAGTTACTGCTTTCTCAGAACTACACAACTTGAAAGTAGTTTGTACTTACGTTTCAGCTTGGATGTGTTGTGTGTTGGTTTCAACGGGGGAAAGGACTGCACGGCTCTACTTCATCTCGTCCATGCAGTGGTCAAACAGTAAGTTTTCGCTAGCACTCTGATCTGAATTACTTGTGTCTAGAGTAAAACCTCTGTTAATAGAAGATTAATCAAACAAAATTATGGCATTTAAAATAGACTTGGGTTCTCTTGTTCACCTGTGTGCCTTTTACTATGGATTACGGATTTTGTCCTGTGTTGATTTTGTCAAGATCCTTATCTCCATTTCCACGAATCCACCGTGTTTTTTCGACAGTCTTGTATTCAAGTACAATAATTTTGTGCTTGTATTTGTTAACTGCACTTATAACTTTTGTCATTTGAAGTTGTATGTTAGAAAATTTGCTCTGAAATTGAAGTGCAAAACAGGTTTACTTTCAAAAGTAATGAAACTGTTTTGTTTCTTTTCAGAAATGTAATAACTGACAGTGGTTCTCCACTACTGTAACCAAAATAAGTCTAACCTGGAAATTAATATGGCTGTTGTGTGGTTCTGATGCATACATTGCATATGATATGGAAGTTGGTATTGCAACATGAGTTGGTTTAGACAGTAGCATAGAATGAGTATTTCAGAGTTTTGTTGATGCGTTTTATTTTGTCTTTCAGCAAGTTTCCAAGCGATCCAAGGCAGTTGAAGGTATTGTACATCCGACAAGGCAAGGCATTCCCTGAGATTGAGCTGTTTATTAAGGAATCATGTAAAAGGTAACTTGTAGTATTGATTGTCCTGCATTTTTTATGAACTACTGTATTCGACCTATTAAGCGTACATGCCCTAATTAGTGTACACCCCTTTTTAATCAGCAGGATCTGTAATTATTGTGACTAGTGTAGAACAACTGAAAAGTGGTGCCATCTGGTGTTACAGAACTGTACCACTTTTCAGTTGTTCTGCACTAGTCATCTAATGACACCACCAGTGTTAAACAGTTAACTTATTGTTTGGAGAAACACATTTTGGTGTATGCTTATAAGAACAGGTTCCTTGACATTTTTTCATGGCCCAATTTGTTTTCAAGCGTACTGTACACTTATTAGGTCGAATATGGTATTTGTTCAGGAATCTTGTAGAAGGTAACCGTTGTAATAACTGCCCTGCATTTCTTATTAGGTCGAATATGGTATTTGTTCAGGAATCTTGTAGAAGGTAACCGTTGTAATAACTGCCCTGCATTTCTTATTAGGTCGAATATGGTATTTGTTCAGGAATCTTGTAGAAGGTAAGCGTTGTAATAACTGCCCTGCATTTCTTATTAGGTCGAATATGGTATTTGTTCAGGAATCTTGTAGAAGGTAACCGTTGTAATAACTGCCCTGCATTTCTTATTAGGTCGAATATGGTATTTGTTCAGGAATCTTGTAGAAGGTAACCGTTGTAATAACTGCCCTGCATTTCTTATTAGGTCGAATATGGTATTTGTTCAGGAATCTTGTAGAAGGTAACCGTTGTAATAACTGCCCTGCATTTCTTATTAGGTCGAATATGGTATTTGTTCAGGAATCTTGTAGAAGGTAACCGTTGTAATAACTGCCCTGCATTTCTTATTAGGTCGAATATGGTATTTGTTCAGGAATCTTGTAGAAGGTAACCGTTGTAATAACTGCCCTGCATTTCTTATTAGGTCGAATATGGTATTTGTTCAGGAATCTTGTAGAAGGTAACCGTTGTAATAACTGCCCTGCATTTCTTATTAGGTCGAATATGGTATTTGTTCAGGAATCTTGTAGAAGGTAACCGTTGTAATAACTGCCCTGCATTTCTTATTAGGTCGAATATGGTATTTGTTCAGGAATCTTGTAGAAGGTAAGCGTTGTAATAACTGCCCTGCATTTCTTATTAGGTCGAATATGGTATTTGTTCAGGAATCTTGTAGAAGGTAACCGTTGTAATAACTGCCCTGCATTTCTTATTAGGTCGAATATGGTATTTGTTCAGGAATCTTGTAGAAGGTAACCGTTGTAATAACTGCCCTGCATTTCTTATTAGGTCGAATATGGTATTTGTTCAGGAATCTTGTAGAAGGTAACCGTTGTAATAACTGCCCTGCATTTCTTATTAGGTCGAATATGGTATTTGTTCAGGAATCTTGTAGAAGGTAACCGTTGTAATAACTGCCCTGCATTTCTTATTAGGTCGAATATGGTATTTGTTCAGGAATCTTGTAGAAGGTAACCGTTGTAATAACTGCCCTGCATTTCTTATTAGGTCGAATATGGTATTTGTTCAGGAATCTTGTAGAAGGTAACCGTTGTAATAACTGCCCTGCATTTCTTATTAGGTCGAATATGGTATTTGTTCAGGAATCTTGTAGAAGGTAACCATTGTAATAACTGCCCTGCATTTCTTATTAGGTCGAATATGGTATTTGTTCAGGAATCTTGTAGAAGGTAACCATTGTAATAACTGCCCTGCATTTCTTATTAGGTCGAATATGGTATTTGTTCAGGAATCTTGTAGAAGGTAACCATTGTAATAACTGCCCTGCATTTCTTATTAGGTCGAATATGGTATTTGTTCAGGAATCTTGTAGAAGGTAACCATTGTAATAACTGCCCTGCATTTCTTATTAGGTCGAATATGGTATTTGTTCAGGAATCTTGTAGAAGGTAACCATTGTAATAACTGCCCTGCATTTCTTATTAGGTCGAATATGGTATTTGTTCAGGAATCTTGTAGAAGGTAACCATTGTAATAACTGCCCTGCATTTCTTATAAACTGTTTTTAAGGAATCATCTAAAAGATAAACCGATTGTAAGTGTGACCGTTATAAAGATTTAAGAAACGTTTTGTGTGCGCTTTTTATTAAGTAATCTTTGGCAGCCAGTGTGGACACTGTTCGTTTATGTGGCTAAGGGGTCATCTCAGAACATCGATGTCGGATATTGGACGAAATTACTTTCGTTTGGGGGGAGGGGGGTCAGAGACAGTTTTGTCTGTTGTCGTACATCGATAAATATAAGTTGTAATATTATTGTTATTCGAAGTTAATGCACATAGGCAAACGATAGAGTGTGAATCGACGTAGATCAACCAATATTTTTAATATATTGATATCATCATATCAATGTTTACAAAGTTTCATCTGAGGGGGGTGGGGGGGTCTGAGGCCAGATGAAAATTATTTCATCTGTGGTAGGACATTGATGTTCTGCGATGTCCCTTAGAACACTGTACATCCAGCCACCGGAGAAGGGTGTGGGTGTTTTTGATGAAATGTTGTTTTTGTCTATCAACAAAAGCCATTTGTTATGCCGATTACATGATGTTAATTTTGTATTGGTTTTTCTTTACGTTAACGGGGTGGCTCCCATGCAAGCGACATAAAAATATGTTAATGACCTTGCCATGTAGATATGCTGTGTCACTCCTAAGACCTTAGGTACTGTATAGTAGCAACACCTGTACTCTTTCCAGGTACAATCTGGATGTGATTAGTATAAATGGGAAAATCCAGGATGGACTTTGGGAACTGAAGAAACAGCATCCGGGGATAGAGGCAGTCATCATGGGAACAAGGATAACAGATCCGTACTCAGGTACATATGCTGCGACACTTTATAAAGGGGTGAGGCTAATTCATGTACTGCTGCTTCACCCCAGCTGTTATCCCTTCCCATTTCTCCCTATCCACAGCCTTCTCCTTCCACTTGTCATCCTCCCCTGCCTTTCTCACATCCTTCTTTACGCAGTCCTCCCATCTCAGTTGCAGTATGCTCCTTTTCCTGTGGCCTGGCTGTTCCACTGCCTCTGCGCTCTCTCTCTCTCACACTAAGTGACCTGGCCCTCCACCACCCACACCGAGTGACCTGGCCCTCCACCACCCACACTAAGTGACCTGGCCCTCCATCACCCACACCGAGTGACCTGGCCCTCCATCACCCACACCGAGTGACCTGGCCCTCCATCACCCACACCAAGTGACCTGGCCCTCCATCACCCACACCAAGTGACCTGGCCCTCCACCACCCACACCGAGTGACCTGGCCCTCCACCACCCACACCAAGTGACCTGGCCCTCCACCACCCACACCAAGTGACCTGGCCCTCCATCACCCACACCGAGTGACCTGGCCCTCCACCACCCACACTAAGTGACCTGGCCCTCCATCACCCACACCGAGTGACCTGGCCCTCCATCACCCACACCGAGTGACCTGGCCCTCCATCACCCACACCGAGTGACCTGGCCCTCCATCACCCACACCAAGTGACCTGGCCCTCCATCACCCACACCAAGTGACCTGGCCCTCCACCACCCACACCGAGTGACCTGGCCCTCCACCACCCACACCAAGTGACCTGGCCCTCCATCACCCACACCGAGTGACCTGGCCCTCCACCACCCACACTAAGTGACCTGGCCCTCCATCACCCACACTAAGTGACCTGGCCCTCCACCACCCACACCAAGTGACCTGGCCCTCCATCACCCACACCGAGTGACCTGGCCCTCCACCACCCACACCGAGTGACCTGGCCCTCCACCACCCACACCAAGTGACCTGGCCCTCCACCACCCACACCAAGTGACCTGGCCCTCCATCACCCACACCAAGTGACCTGGCCCTCCACCGCCCACACCAAGTGACCTGGCCCTCCATCACCCACACCGAGTGACCTGGCCCTCCACCACCCACACCAAGTGACCTGGCCCTCCACCACCCACACCAAGTGACTTGGCCCTCCACCACCCACACCAAGTGACCTGGCCCTCCACCACCCACACCAAGTGACCTGGCCCTCCATCACCTGCACCAAGTGACCTGCCCACATCACCACAGCTTCTTATTATGTTCATATTATGTCCTATCTGCCTATAGTTTTATAACATTTTATTATTGATCCCGAGTCAGGGAGGGTCTGCAATCTGTTGTGACTGATCTATGTTCAGACAGAGTTTTTGATTTGCTGTGATAGATTGAATTTAAATTAATTTTCAATACAAGACATGCCGTGGCCGAGAACAAACCCAATACAACAGCAAATTGACTTGTTTTAATTCAACACACCTTGCAGCACTTTAGACAGCACAATGGTTGACTTTATATGAAATTGTTCATGTCTCGTTTATTGGCACATGTTACTGCCATATCTTATTTTTCAGAGAATATTTTTTCTGAACTTTCTTTTTTTTGTTCCGAAATTTCTTTTTCTGAAGTTCTTACACGTTCTTCAGAGCCGACGTTGTTTTTCAGGCCACCTGGACAGCTTCAGCATGACGGACCTCGACTGGCCCCAGTTCATGCGAGTCAACCCGATGTTGCATTGGTCCTACAGTGATCTGTGGAGCTTTCTGCGTAGCCTCAATGTGCCCTACTGCAGCCTGTATGATCAGGGGTAAGAGAATTCACCAGGGTGCCAAGCATTCCTATAGTTTCCGTAATTTCAATTCCTCTATTTCCTACATTTAAATTTTTTTTAAATATTTTCCTAATAAATGTGGAGATTTGGAGGCTTCTTGTGATTCGTCGCCATAAAATTGTTTTTGTGGTAGAAATCTACGCGTCGATGACCACCTGTGGATGGTGACCTGACTGTGGTATGGTGTGAGCCACACCATACCATGATTGGATTGGCGAATTTTGTGATGTAATATTGAAAGTTGGCAGTTACTGTTTTACGTTAGCGTGTAGATGTTAGTCGGTAGATTCCAATAATTTATTACAAAATCCTATTTTATATTTTCTTCTGAATTCTTATATTTCCTGTACATTTTGCTTAAATTCTAGCCCTGCCAGTAAATATTATGTTAGTTGATTAAGTGTAATCAAATATGTAGGCTACTGCCTGCTAAGTAAGGGATTTTTGTTGTACCTGTATATATTTCAGGAGTTGAAACAAATGTATTGCAACTATTATTACATGTATGTGATGTTGAAGTGCCAACAGGCGAATGCGCTGTTGCTGAAGTTGCACACAGATCGATGTAGCGTATTCGACCTGTTAAGCGTACATGTCCTAATTAGCATACACCCCCTTTTTTAATAAGCAGGATCCACAATTATTGTAATTTGACCAGTGTGGAACAAATGAAAAATTACACCACTAGTGTTAAACAATTACCTTATTGTCTAGAGAAAAAAATTTTGGTGTACGCTTATAAGAGCAGATTCTTGACATTTTTCCATGGCCCAATTTTTTGTCAAGCGTACTGTACGCTTAATAGGTTGAATTCGGTAATTGATGTGTTGTGGCGGAGGGGGGTTCAAGGTTAAATGACTTTAATGGTGATACATAACTGACCTGTGGACGCCTTCCGTTCCAGATACACTTCCCTTGGGTGCATGGAAACAACGCACCCAAACCCTGCCCTGCAGGTAATTGACGAGAAAGGGATCATCTCCTATCTGCCAGCCTACAGACTCTCGGACGGGAAGCAGGAGAGAGCAGGCCGCAATTAAATGTCATCGTCCATTCAAGAACTATAAAACATTTTAGGAAAATTACCTAACCAATAATAGGTGTATAATTACACGTGTGTAATCAGTCGTGAAGAATATTGCTCACTTGTCGACCTAGATAATAAAATGTAGGTATATTTAGGCAAAATATTTATGATAATTTTTAAAGTATCTTTATGTGCAGATTGTGATTTTTCGTTATGGTTAGTTATTATTATTCATTCATATTCAGTTATTATTCATTCATATTATTCATTAATATTATTCAAACTTGTAAATGGATTTGTACATTTAAAAAAACATGCCATACAAAACCTAACAAGATAGTTTCTTGAGATAATTAACTTTTCCTGTTCAATACCATTGTACAAATACAAAGCAAAACAAAATCCTATCTAATAACATAGAGATAATTTATCATTTATTTGAAATGATTACTTGGCGGTTTCAACTATGCAATGCCAAGACCATTTAATTGTGGTAATTTCAGAACCGCATGACAGATGAAACAATCACCTCTAAACAATCGCCTCTAGACTTTGGATCTTAAGGGGGGATTGCATCATGATAACACATTGGTAGTAATGAGAGTTTTTTCATAGCATGGTTTCATATTTATTACATTCCTCTACGTCTACTCAGGTATGACAAATCAAAATCACTGACCAGCCATTTCCAGATATTCATGTAGTAATGTTGAGGAAAGTTGTCGTGAAATGGCTAATGAAGATCTTTCGATGTTATTCATTACATTTCCCAGGTGCCCCATAATTAATTCATGACATTTTGATGAAAATAGAGAAAAATTCTAGATACATTCCTGGATATGTTTATTAATGCACTTAGATTAAATTATTGCAATTTCTAATGGTTGAGTAAACGGAAATGTCATTAGCAGAAATACACAAAAGTGGTTAGCATGCTCCTTCATGACATAATGAACAACGAATGACTATGACCTTACCTGACGGTCTGATTAATCAGTTCAATAAACATTCGAAAATGTGGTGTAGGCTGTTATAGATGTGCGATAGAAAAACATGATCAAGACCTGAGTTTTATTATATTTAAATAAAGTGCTACTGCTAAAATCAAAAGGTATTTTTCAGGTGGATTAGATGGCATTTCCTGTTCTTGTTGGTATTTCTGCCACGTGGAGCCATATAGCTGTTTACTGTGTAGGAAATTATGTGTACATGTGTGACTGTGTTATTAAACTGTTATAGCAACTCGCTGCCAATGCGTTTTTACCATACATATCCATTAATTCATACCACAAAAGGCCATGTATCAATAATACAGTATATATGGTGTTTTCATAGAATTTTTGGACAATCAATGGTGGGTTCACTAGCCCTGTGACCCAATCGGCCCTATTCCCCCTATTTCTGTGAATACAAGGGTGCATAGAATGCGACGATCTATATTTAGAAAAAGTTTGACAAGTAGAGTGATATATATTTTGTGACGTTGAAGCGTAGCTAATGCCGGCCGGTTTACACCGACGATTTATGCCCCAATTGATCGGGCGAGACCGTGTCGTTGACTTGCGCCGATCACGATGGGTGCACCTGTCGGCAGCTTATAGGCTACCGCTTCAAAATCGCCGCCGATTGTCGGCCAAATTGGAACAGCACCAATTGGACCGACAAAATGGTAGTCTCGAATGGACGCTAATCGGTCTCACGAAGGTGTTTACACGACCGATTCCAGCACCGCGATATCACGCGACACCGTGTCAGCCACTTCAACGGTTGCTGAATCGTTGCTCAAATGTTCTAGCAATGAGGTGGATCTTCAGATGTGTTTTAAAAACAGCACCCGATGTTACTGTTGATAACAGCGTCACATGTATAAACTCTGCATTTCGTATTTAACTGCAGCTAGCAAGAGGCATGGAACACGACACATTTCACTATGTGATCGTTTGACACGAAAAAACTGCCGACATGAATCGCCCAAACGTGTTTCAATGAACCACAACTTTGAAATATTATTTGATCGTTATTTGTTTATCCTCGACGATGCGTGATCTTAATTTTAAAGATGCATCGTAATAATCATGAACAACTAGTTGAGCTATCGGGCGTTTCACGGGGCGAAAAAGCAGCCTATATTCATACGTGACGCGTGCGCTTAGTAGGGTCCGGTTTGCGTCGGCCGGTGTCACGAAGCGTTCGTACAGTACGAAGGAATTTATGCGTAGATTACGTTGCGAACAATAGTGCGTAACTACGAACCACCCTTCATACGAAGGTTCCCGTCCCGGATGAATTTCGAAAATGTAAAAATGTACGCGAATTAACATGGGTTAACATTCCATGCGAAACTGATGGAGATATAATGGAACGAAAACACAGACGCACACATTGTTTTATAACATAGGCACGACCTTTTTCAAGTTATGCATTTTATATTAAAAAACTGCAACGCTGTGAAGTCACATTTTTAGGATCAAAACAAAGGAATGGAATGCACGTCTTCAACTTCCGTGTCCTGTTCAGGATGTCGGGGAGATGGGGATATGTTTTTGTTCAGCATTTTAAGAGGCATTTGCCCGGCACTGGGGGAGGTCTATGTCTAGCATTAGGAGAGTGTTTACCCATCATTGGGAGAGGCACTGACAGCCGCCTTTGCCCAGCATTGACAGTGGCCTTTGCCTAGCAGGGAGAAGCATTTGCCCAACATAGGAGGAGCATGGCTCAAGCCCAGCATTGGAAGAGGCAGTGTGAGAGGCATTCGCAAAGCATCGGGAAGAACTGGTCTTAAGAAATACAAGATGAATCTCACAAAACACATTAGCAAATACCTTCAAATCAATACCTTGTTCCTGTGAATATTATCCCTAGATTTAGCAAGACAAGATTGCCATCCAAGGCAAAGGCCCAGATGGCAAGTGGACAAGGAAGCCATTGGCTTATCGAAAGTCCAGAATGTTTTCATCTATGTGTAACCCGCCCTCCTGAGATATGTGTCAACCTTGTTTTTAAACATATTCACGCTGCTAGCAGTTACACAATCTGTAGATAATGTATTCCATTCATTTATTGTCCTCTGTGAGAACGAGTGCTTCCTGATATCCAATCTGCACTGATCCTTTGCTAATGCTCCTCGTGTCCTGTAGTTCTACTATCTTTATTGAGTGAGCCAAAAATATTTATATGAATATTTTCATACCCATTCAATATCTTAAAAACTTCAATTTGATCTCCTCTTAACCTCATTGTCTCTATGGCTGTTAAATCACATTCTATTGGGCGTTCTTCATAACTAAGATCTCAGTTCTGGAATCATTTTAGTTGCTCTCCTCTGTATTAGGAGACAACAATATGAGACAACATTCATTTGCCTATCTTATCCCTTACTCCAGATGCAATTACCACTCGTGTTGTTTTTCCCTAGTATTATCCGACTTTGGAACTCCCTCCCTCAACACATTGTTAGTCTAAACAGTCTGGATGCATATAAATATAACATCCATTTCATTATCCAAGACTTTGGATGCAAAAAAACCTATATAAGTTGTTACTGTTGAGTTCACCCATTGGTCTGTCTGCACCCTCAGTATGTTGAGGCTAGGCAGAATTTTGGAAGAAGAAGACGAAGACCTGTAAGTGTACGCGGCATATGCAATATGCGCGCGCATACAACGACGTCGCATCAAGTTTGTGACGTCATTATGGCCGTCGGCGTTCCGTCAAAATCTCGCCTAACTAATTAATTCGGAGCGGCGACTCCCCTTGTATGGTAAGACGATATTAAACCGAGTTCTGATTAATTATATTGTAGCACGACTAATAGTCATACCCGGTCTTACTTAGGGACGCCTTCATTTTGGCACCATAATATTGAAGACACAATATACATTAGTAAATGTTCCTAAGTCGCCTAACATAAGTTTCTTATACATCTTTATATTGGTTCGACGTTACACCAGTCAAACGATACGTACACCTAAATTTCATAATTCAGTACAATTATCTCAATGAATCACACATGATATTGACATATTATTTGTAAGATAAAGGTATGTTCTTAGTTCTTACATAGCGCGATATCCAGTCCTTGGACCTGTTGGGTACGATTTAGACTTCACCCCTGGCAGACATATTCATTCCAAGGCCATCTCGACTTCTCAGTGAACGAAATTGCAAATGCTTCAAAATGGCAAGATTGAGAATTTTGATGTTCTAACCACTACGCCACCGCCCCCCCCTCGATACTATAACATGTTTCTTAATGACGTTTTTAAGAGTTCACAAATGCTCAACGTATCTATCTTTGCCCACTCGCAGGGCGAGGCTGAACCTGTCGTCTCGCACGCTCTAACCGAGAGCGTTGCGACTTCAACATTGACGACTTGAGCGATATAATCCGCTGAGAGCGTGCCACTGCCGCCAACCGCCGACATGGCAGGAAAATGGCCGCCGCCGCCCGATTACGACGTCGAAAAGTTCAGCGTCACAGAGTAAGTTTGTTAGTTGTTCGAGCTAATTTAGAGCTATTTTTACGAATAAGTTATTAATTCAGTCAAATGATGATTTATTCGAAGATAGTGTACTTGTACTTTAACGTGACAAGTACATGGTTATAATGCAGATTTCCGACTTCAAATTAACAATGTTTAACAAGATTTAACAAGACTGCCATCGAATACGGAGGAGATCAACTAAGATTACTCCAGAACTAAATACACACACACACACACACACACACACACACACACACACACACACACACACACACACACACACACACACACACACACACACACACACACACACACACACACACACACACACACACACACACACACACACACACACACACACACACACACACACACACACACACACACACACACACACACACACACACACACACACACACACACACACACACACACAAACATATCCTTCTTACGGTGTGGTCTCCAAGCTTGTATAGAGTACTCTAAATGAGGCCTAACTAATTCTTCACATTCTTCACCTTCTTCACCTTCTTCGCCTTCTTCACTTTCACCTTTTTCACCTTCATCCCTTGACCGGGACGGTCGTAGGGGTGCCATTCATACACATTCCTCGCCAGCGTTGTCTGTCTTCTGCTGTGCGTAGCCGGGTCGGTAGGTCTTGATGTGTCCATTGTTGTATATTATCTAGCCAGTTTTTTCTCTGGCGACCTTGTCGTCTGTTGCCCTCCAGGGTGCTTTGCATGATGGTTTTTGTAATGGTTTTGTACCGAGAGATGTGGCCAAACCAGGAGAGCTTGTGTCGTTTCACTGTTGCCAACAAGGGCTCTTGCTTTCCAGCAAGGGAGTCTACTTGTTGTCTCACACATTCATATGTCTTGTGTCTTCGGTATGCGAAATGCGGAGGAGTCTCCTGAAGCATTTCGCTTCAAATGCTTGTACGCGTGTATCTGTTTCTGCTCTCAGAAATTGGCCTTCCACCGATAGATGGTGGTGTTGAAGTCTTTGAGGATCTCCTGCATGATGTTTTCGACGAATATGCTGAAGAGAACAGGCGAAATTAGGCACCCCTGACGAACTCCTACAGTTGTTCTGAAAAGTTCTCCAAGTTGGTTGTTTATAAGAACAACACTGTTTGAGTTGGCGTACAGCGCCTGTGTGACTTGTATCAGACATCTGTCGAAGCTGCAGTTTCTCATGACTTGCCACAAGCCTTCGTGCCAGATACGGTCAAGCGCCTTCTTAAGTCAATGAAATTGTGTATTAAGTCTTTTTGGTGAAGCATATGGTTTTCTATGACCAATCTTATATTGAACATCTGGTCAGTGATGCTTCTCGCGGCCCTAAATTCTGCCTGTTCTTAAGCCAATATTTTGTTTGCTTTTCCTTTTTGAGTCTGTTCAAGATGACTCGTAGCATGATCTTGCTTGGGTGACTGACGAGGCTGATGGTTCTCTAATTTTTTATAGTCTTACATTTCCCTTTTTTGGGGAGTGGAATGATCGTGGATTGAATCTATTCTATGAGCCATTCCTTTGTTTTCCAGATCCTCTGGCATAGTGTAGTGCGGACCTTTATCATTTCAGGGCCGCCGTGTTTGAACAGCTCTGCTCTGCTCTGTCGACGCCAGGTGATTTGCCTCCTTTCAGTGTGCGCAATGCCTCCTCGACTTCTTCTTTCATCACTTGCACATCGTCTGTTTCGTCAACACTGCTGGTTTTGCTTTTCAGTATGCTGGTATATGGTTTCAGTTCGTAGTTGTATAGCTCTTGGCAATACTCAGTCCACCGTGTAAGAACGTCCGCGTTATCAGTTAGCAGGGAGCCGTTCCTATCTTCTATAACTGTAGCCTTGTGTTGTTGTTTTCTTGTCAGCTTCTTCAGTGTATCAAAGGCTTTCTCGCTGTTACTCTGTTTTATGCCTTTCTCAATGTTGTCACATTGCTGTGAGATCCATTCTTCTTTTGTTTTTATCATCGCCGTTCTGATGGTGTGATTGACAGTACTGTATTGTTCTACTGTTTTAGGGGTACAGTTCTTTGTCTTCTTCATATTTCTCCTTATATCGCAGATATCCATGATGTCGTTGGTAATAATACACGGTTGCATCTTTTTCTGTTCTTTGCCTAATACTTCTCTAGTTGTTTCCTGTACAGTTCCTTTGATGTCGGCGGTGAGGACGTTTTTGTTTTTTCTTCGAAAAGATTTGGAGCTGCGAATCTGCCGCCTATTCTAGCCTAAACAATTTTACCAATTTCTGGGTCCTTCAGTTTCTCGATCTCAAATCGAATACGGGCGGTTTTCTGGTAACGTATATTCTTCAGCTTGAGTTTCAATGTTGCTAGAACCATGTCATGGTCGCTGGCTATGTGAACCCCTGGACTTGAAACGTCTTGTAGTGAGTATGTAGGACCTAGTCAATCTGGTTGTGTATTCCCATTAGTCACGTTGTTCTCATTGATAGTCTGTGTGGGTGTAACGTGTTTGCCGAGGTGAGTTTATGGGTACTTGCGAATTCAAGAAGTCGTATTCCTTTATCATTGGTTTCTCTTGTGCCAAAGCGGCCTATAGTTCCAGCCCATTGTTCATATTGCTTTACACAGAGGTATAACGGCTCTTTTTCCTTATATGTTATATTTCTCCTAATCAACCCAAGAATTTGATTACCCTTTGAAGTTGCAATTCCACATTGCTCTGAATATTTCATATAAGCACCTATTACTCCTAAGTCCTATTCGTTTACACCTAGAACAGTATCTCCCATTTTATAATTTACACCCAAGTTCAAGTGTCCTGTGTGTAGACATGTTGTAACCAACCGACTAAAATGCCAAGAGTAAATTCAGTGTCGCAATGTCTCGTAAGATAGTTGCAGCTCGTACTGAAAATGAAGCAGTTGGTCGGCAAGCGGAGAAGACCGGTAATTTATGCTAGTTTTTGTGTTTCAAATTCCCGTCTTATACAAATATGCGCGTCAAAAACAAAGGATTGGGAAATCTGAACCCTGTGTGTAATGTTGATGTCTTCAACGGATGGGTGGATGCGCCGAGGCGCTAAGGAGGGTAACCAAATAGGTATTCCGGTGACTGCGAAATTTCATTGTTTTTCTTGCTGACGTAACGATAACATACAAACATCACACAAGAAAACACATCGTATGATATACAAGAAAATACATCGCATGATGACAAACAAGAAAATATATGCCGCGTACAAGCAATAATTACAGCGTATAATTAGTAAATGCATCCCTGAAAATAATACAAGAAAATAAAGCATAAAATCGAGACTGTAACTTACAAGTTTTCCTGAGCAAACAAAAAGTGACATCCAAATGTTTTCCTTTTTGTGAGGGCCCCTTTTTCGGGGGTGGGGGGCTGATACGAGTGTACCACTCGTACCATAGTTATCCGGCACTGTGCTTGCCGCAGGACGACGTACGGAGCCATGAACCACAGCGTCGCCATGCTGCTCGAGAGACGACGAGCACAGAACAGAGCCTGGCGTGAACCAACGATCACGCGGATACCACCACCGCCCCCGCCCCGGATCTGCGTAAGTTCACGAGAGCGCACGTGTAGACGTGCATGCGTTTATCGACTGTATAAGAACTACCAGTGACGTATTTCGGGGGGATTGGGCAATGGTCCCCCGTTGGCTTAATTTGTTTAGATTGTTTCCGTATGTTTCCGTTGCGCCGCTACACGGTAGCATGGTTAACTAACGGGTGACTAAGCTTGCCCCCTTCGGCCTCCCCCTTGCGAGATTCCAGATACGCCAATGCACGCTGCACAAACATAATTTCTCGGTACCACCTTAATGTGAAGTGAATTTACAAACTTTCATTAGAAATGGGTTCTCTTCTTTTACTGGTGCATCTTTTAATTGCATGTAGACACTTTACCTTTCTTGCACGTACACGCTTCCTTTCATTTGTCTTCTTGCACGTACACGCTTCCTTTCATTTGTCTTCTTGCACGTACACGCTTCCTTTCATTTGTCTTCTTGCACGTACACGCTTCCTTTCATTTGTCTTCTTGCACGTACACGCTTCCTTTCATTTGTCTTCTTGCATGTACACGCTTCCTTTCATTTGTCTTCTTGCACGTACACGCTTCCTTTCATTTGTCTTCTTGCATGTACACGCTTCCTTTCATTTGTCTTCTTGCACGTACACGCTTCCTTTCATTTGTCTTCTTGCACGTACACGCTTCCTTTCATTTCTGTTCTTGCACGTACACGCTTCCTTTCATTTGTCTTCTTGCACGTACACGCTTCTTTTCATTTGTCTTCTTGTACGTACACGCTTCCTTTCATTTGTCTTCTTCTCCTCCCCACCCGATACCTGTTTCCCACACTTCCCACCAGTTACGTTCTCCTTCTCACTCTCACACACGTCATTTTCTCCTGTGCCATGATCTGGCATACTCTCCATCTTTACCTACACTTTACCTCGCGTAGGTTCCAGACCCTCCTACGTCGCCACTACCGGAATGCCTGTCGCCGGCGCCGATTCATACGTCTATCGATGATGCCAGTCGATACGATCGCTACCTGCACGATATGGACCGATACGACAGGTTCCAGGAAATGTACCCCAAAGTGATGCTCCAGCCTGCGTCTAAAACCAACAAGTACGTTATTGCATGGCTGGGAGGATATCGGATTTGTGAAGGGGGTTCTACTCTCAGGATGTTAAGATGTTCTCCTGTGCATTTTGAATAAATGAGCCAACGTATTTATGCGAACCGCACCGCCCGTCTTGTGCATTCTGAATAACTTTGCAGTGTAGCAGACTATCTACGTCGGAACCGCCATTCGGTTTTCATAAAAAAAGGAAACTGCAATAATTATTTGAACCGGGTGTGCGTGCAAGTATGGTCTTGTTATCTTACGGAGAAATCTTGTTATCTTACGGAGAAAAGGACGCGTTTGCCATGAAAAGCATGCGGTGATTATACCGGTGGTGATGGTGATATCTAACCCAACATATCATAAACCCAAACAGAAGCGTATTCTGCTGCTTAGACAATGCTGCCAACTACGTCCCACGAGGACAAGGTTGATTGAATCAAAACACAAACCCCTTTGCCTTTTCATGTTTTCCTTTGTCCCGACCTCTTCCATAGTGCCCGCCTACGATATTCCATTACTCCACAAAATTCACCCGACCGTTACCGGTATAACATCTATAATCCGTTTCGTTGCTCGCCTGGCTCTAATTCACCGTAATTAGCCCGCGCCAACTGAGCAAAACGGCGCTTTTCCAGATGGTATCGCCAGAATAAGGGAAGAGGACAAAGCATTGTGGGTCGACTAAAATTGATATGACTTTACGCAAAGGCGCCAACACTTGTGACGTTGGCACCCCGTAGAGGCAACGCCAGCATCTCGTATAACGTGACCCTCTGTCCGACAGCGTGCGTATTGGGCGCTGGGGCAGCAACTGGTCCAACATGACGGAAGTGACGAACGCGACGGGGGGCTACGACGTCTACATCAACGGTAAGTCGGGGTCAATATTTTACTTCCGGGTTAATGGAAGACGAATAAAGTGCCAACAATGGTTTCAAGACGGTACTCCCTTTCAATGATTTTTTTCGCCATGAAAACATATCTCGCGAATAGGGGAAAGGACACATATGCACACTACGACATTTCTGCTGCATACAGGTTTACACCAACGGTAAGGGGACCATGCCTCAGTTAGACTTCCCGGTGTGTTACGAATGTAGGGCACAGTCATTTTAGATATGTGTAGTTTTAAAAAAATCATATCATCTGACATAACTGAATATGAGCAGACACATTGGCAAGTTTGCTGGTAGAACATTTTAGCAGTGTAACCGTGGATTTTTAGATGATTTAAATAGACGGAAGGATTTGGGGGAATTTGTTTGCCACAAGGAACGTTCGTAGTAATTTATGCAGAAATTGGTAAACATTGACGGGTATGGCACGTTCAGCCGTTTTAAAAGAGTTAGAAATATGTGATTTTGACAAATCTCGACCAGCATGTCAATGATGGTTTCAAGACGGTACTACCTTTCAATGATTTTTTTCGCCATGAAAACATATCTCGCGAATAGGGGAAAGGACATATTTGCACACTACGACATTTCTGCTGCACACAGGTCTACATTTCTAGCTGCTGGTAGTGACGGAAGGAAGACAAAATCTGGTTTGTTTGGGCGAAAACTGACGTGTCGCATCATCCATGTTGAGTTTCTTGAAAACAAAAAACTGGGCCCAGTCGGAATAAAACCGACTGTGTATTTTTTCGTCTTCTTCTCTGGCTGTCAAGTGACGTTGGTGACCACGACCCTCCATGCAATTCTGTCATTTGCAGTTGTCAGTAGTTGTAGATGTCATTGGGTGATCCTTCAAGCCATATGCCTATGCTTAGACTGTTCATGTATTTTATTCATTGACTGTCTATAGCATTGTGCCCTTAGATGTTTTCTTCAGTATATCAGTTTGTTCAATCTCACTGTTTCTGAATAATTACGTCCTAAAAATTGCAACTATCTTCTTCGTGTCGTATTAAGTAGTTGTCTTCGTTGTCCTTCTCTGTATAGAACCTCATCATCCGTAATGCGTTGTTTCCAAGAAATGCTTTATTTTCTGTTGCTACTAACCTATCCTCCATACACTTATGTATTGTCCATATAACAATGCAGACCACGCATAGCACCCGATGAATCTTATCTTGGTCTGTATTGTTACAATGCAGACCACGCATAGCACCCGATGACTCTTACCTTGGTCTGTATTGTAACAATGCAGACCACGCATAGCACGCGATGACTCTTATCTTGGTATGTATTGTTACAATGCAGACCACACATAGCACCCGATGACTCTTACCTTGCTATGTATTGTTACAGTACAGACCACGCATAGTACCCGATGACTCTTATCTTGGTATGTATTGATCCCAGATACGGCTACTCAATGCGTGTCAACTCTTGCGGTCGCAGGTAACGCTCGCTACAGAGCCCAGGAGGAGGAAAGAAAACGTAAGATGATCGACTGTTTCGCAAGACGACGCATGCCAGCTTACGCCACCAACAGAACATCGAGGCGGGCGATAGAACGTACTGGACGAGACCCGGTCGATACCTACTGCAATATGCTGGTAGAGCCAGACACACGATGTTCTTTGGGTGAGCCAACGTCTGTATCCGTTTGATGGCATACTTCTGGTTGATAATCCTTGACAAATCTGGCCCGCACTATTACGTGTTTATATGTCGTTCTTACCTTTCCTTTTTCTCTATCCCAAAACGCTCATTCCATCACACAACGTCAGGTACAAAATAACATATATTCTTATTAAATATTGCATCTTGTACTTCAGATGTCGAAGTCGCACGCTTCCGACATGACCAATACCAATGGAGGGTGGTGCAATTTGGAACGTTATTTGGATTCACAGAGTGCCCTAAAGCGCAATATTTGATCAGGATATATGTCCTTTTGTACCTCAGACGATGTGATGTGATGAAATGAAAGTTTTGAGATAACAAACTGGCACCTTTTAGTTTTGTTTACAACTGACAGTGCTGAAAACCGCCGTCCGGTGCAAGGCATAACATTCGCGTGATGTGTTCTCACAATCGTGCGTATTACAGCTTGGACGGACTCTCTGCAGTATTCAAGGACTTCTAACTAATTTGTATACTAACATCCGTATTTATGTTGAATCGATTATTTTGACATATTCAAAACTTATTTTTCCATGTAGAAACTGTCATCGTCTTATCGAGGAGACTTCATCAGTACTAATGACGTCGGGTGACGTCATCGTGAGGAAGTTCGTAATTGCCCTCGTCTCGGTTGATCGCTGCCGCGGTCTTGCGTGCTTCCTTGCGTGTACGATGACGTCATCCGACGTCATTGCTACTGATGAAGTCGCCTTGATAAGACGATGACAATTTCTACACGGCTAAAACAAGTTTTTGTTATGTCAAAATAATCATTTCAACATGAAAACGAACTGTCCTGAGATATGTTCACTATTTGAGAAGAAATTGCAAACCTTCGTACTCGTTTGCATATCTTCAGTCCTTCCTCCCCCATTGATAGGTCCAGGGGGTCGGTGGGTGGTTTGTTGTCGTTCCCAAGTGTATGAACCCCCTAAATGTACACTTGGCCTTTTTTATAAATTTTTGCACGTCAGAAAAAATTTTGGTATAGGGAAAGGTTGCCAAAGATGGAACATTTCGTAAGATAAGACGTTGATATTTCTCTGTCTTATCAACAGGGGGCGCCAAAGACAGGCGGAACAAACCTCGTAGTTCGGCAGTTAGTTCGATTAAAGCACGACAAATTCGGTTACCAGCTATACAGAAATCTCGACTAAAAAAAAATCGTATATGATTAATGTAAGTATCGTATTATTTATTATCACAACAATAAGTTAACTTGAAAGACATTTCTTAAATGTCGATTACTGACAGTAATAATCAACGAGAGAGTTGGTAAATTAAGTGATGATATTGTGACCCACATTTGTCTTCCATTAAAGTGACTGAAACTGAAAACAACGGGGGCATTATAATGGGGGATCACATCACAAAGTGAACTACCTGTGTCTCTTATCTTATCTCTTTATACATCCCATTATTTCCCATGTTCTCCTTATTTTTATTAAACGAATCATAACAGTTTTTATTTCCATTACAGTAGAATGGTGTGTAAACGAAAGACGAACTTGAAATTGGGATGGTGGTTTGTTGCGTAAAATTTATTTGGTATGCTCGCCGCTGTGACACCATTGTGTCCCAAAATGGGACAACGCGTGTAATTTCTTTCTTTTCTTGAACTCTGATATTCAGCTAAACATCGCATAAGCATTTCATCGGTTGAAGTTTTTGAGACTTAAAACGTGTTCCATCATTGGTAACTGTTCCCTACATGTTAAATGTACATGTATATAACATTGAATGACACACATATGGCGGATGAAACACAAGTACCAGGTAGTTTTAAGGTATGATGTTTGCATCGAAAGAGAGCAGGTAGCTAGGCAGATTTCCGACAAAACCTAGCGGATTTCGTTTCATGTAGGTGACTTTGTCGAAGTATATCTGCTCATGTTTAACTTTCTACGTAACTATGTAAAGTGTCTTATATTGTGGTGGACCCTTCTTTATGACAAAATCAGTAATCAAATTATTTTTGTTAAAGAAATGGCCGTGCTTAATTATTGCCCGACATATCTGGAAAGAAACTCATTTCCGCCTTGAAACGCCTCACTGAACTTGTACGCATTTGTAAGGAAGCTCACATTTAGAAAATCTCTCCATGGTATTTAGTATGTATTTGCACAATGTTGCTAGATAAATGTTGCATTTGCATGCACTCGACGAACTACTGAGGCATTGTTGGAGGCAAACATATTATATGTCATCCAAAAACATTCCCCCAGATAGACCAAAATTCACATAAATAGCATTGTATGAATGAAACAACGGAGGCATTGATCTTTCTTGCAGACTACAGGTGTGTGGATTTCGGCTACGACGTACGACCTCCGCCCGATTACAAATACAAGGGTTTCTACCAGTACCGGCCGTTCCGGAACAGTGTCGGCATTCCCGCTTACAACAAAGCCATGGAGGGGTATTTCACGCTCTCCCAGCACCCTTCCCGCGTTCCTCAACCCATAACTACCGTCTAGACGACGCGTCGGGCGCGACTGAAAGCGACGCGTGTTCCCCGTCGTTGTGGACCTGTCTATCTTGCCGGCAAATTCTTTGCTCTTGAAAACTGTCAACGCGGGCCAACTTGGGAAGGAATAATTCCGGGAATGATGCTTTAAGGCGTAGGGCCACCTCTCGTAGCATTGCGCTTTGCTGTAAAATCAAGAGTGACGCCTACATTTTGGTGGTGGTCCAAGTTGCTGACTCGGAGTCAGATATGACAAAGCTACACTTCACACCCACATATAATATGTTATCCATTTTGTATAAGATCATCTTCTATTAGAGGTTACACCTTTCCGATATCGTTCGCATTCCAACTCTTGTCAGCCCTGCTCAGGGAGTCCAGTAATTTGGAATGCACGACCGAGGGAATGTCTAATTCCTTTAAACAGGACGAAATAACAAAATGGACGCCTATCACGCCATTTGATAGGCTTAATGATACATTACCACCATCAAAGCAAAACGTAATGCCAACGACAAGTAATTACGCTAAGCAACGCTAAATGAATGTGTATGATTTTATAAGTAGCTAAAATGGACTGGCGATCGTATAAACATGTCCACAATCGCACCGAGTGCAGCATGTGAATATATGGTCAACGTCAATAAACGGACATAACGAACTCGTTGCGTGTGAAGCTGGTCATATTAAAACCGTTGCGACCAGTAGGTCATTGAACACATTGCAACATAAACCTACAAACAGAGTCGGCATAATGACGCTGGAAAATGGCTTTCTACTTGTTCACGTTATAATTAGTTGCCTTCCCGTCTTCTAGCTCCTCTGTCGTAAGATTGGGATAAAACAACTGTATTTGTAATCTAAGTTTTCATAAAAAGCTAGCACTAGGTTGACGCTGAAAACTTGTTTCACGCACGTCTTCGTTTTAATGACATTTAGCTATTTTTGTTTTAAACTTTATACATGTGTATGTGTACCTTCCATTGGTTTACCTATGAGATGATCTATGAGATGATCTATAAGATTATCTATAAGATCTATAAGACGGCTTGCATGTTTGCATATTGTTTATTATCACCAGTTTATATATCGGAACACATGTCCAACACTTTCTTTCTCACTCACTTGCTCTTTCGCACGCACGCACGCACGCACGCACGCACGCACGCACGCACGCACGCACGCACGCACGTACATACACCAAATTGTTCCATATAGTCCAGGGGCATTAGGGTTGAACATGGAAATAAATAGTACAAAGCTAATTTTTTCAGAATAATTACAAAATACCACATTGAACAACACATCAAGAGTCGCCTTGTTTCCCTTGTGTGCGCTTGTCACAACGAGGATAGGTGCGTGAGAACTATGCGAGAACTATTATAGGCCGTAAGCCATTGGGTTTGAAATCACTTCCGTTCACGAATTTCGCCGTCCAACTATTGCGACAACATGAAATATTGACAAAAACTATTAGCCATAGATTTACGGTAAAAATCTTATCTTAAAGAAATAATTATAGGGCCTAAGTATTCCCGTAAACACGTTAAATGTTAATTTGTGACATCCACCATGAGCGTCCACAGGGAGGCACTTGCTCCCCCCTGGATCTGGATCTGGCATCTCTATGTGGGTACAAACATTGATTTCCTTACCAAAACACTACCCCACCCTATTAGGTCGCCTAATAGGGTCATACAAATTTATATTATGATAACATTGTAACCCTTTAACCACATTGCAATGGTTTTTTTACTATGACACCCACATAGGGGAAACCGGGGCTAGTTGTATACAGGGACAAGTTGTTACAGATGCGTTTTACGAAAACATAGCACACATATGGAGTCACCATCGATAGTAGTAGGTTCATAAAGTCGAAATTAACTAGGTGTGAACGAAAATGACTTTTTAACCACCTAAGTTTTGTTATGCCCACATACACATGTAATATCTTCAAACGCAGTTTCGTGAATGAAACTTGAAACATGTTTACTATATTATAGTATAATGGGTTATGCGAAGTAAAAGTTAAACTGAAATCCAGGATTTGTTATCGTCTAAGGCCGTGTTCACATCTAATTTTCAGCCGAATTACGATGCGGATCAACTAATTCGGCTCTGTTCACATACACCGAGTTAAGCCGGATTAAACCGCCAACCGAATTAGTGCACCAGAGGGCGTGGTGTGCGGGTCATATGCACTCGTTCATCGCGAGACTACGGCCCCCTGTCACGCAACAGCGCCGCCATCGCCGGATCAAGGCAAACGGAGCGTTCACATTGGCTAATCCGCAACCGAATTCACCTGTTTTCCCGCATTACATTTCGGGTAGCTTAATGCGGATTAAGGGTGTTCACATTGCGCTACCCGAATTGGGTGCGGATTAACGTTGTATGTGAACACGGCCTAAGTGCGTTCAACTGCAAAAAATGTATGTTGTTACAATTGTATTGGGTCAAACAAAATACAAAATAATATAAAAAAATATAAAAAAAATTAATATGGTTAAAGGGGTAGAATTAATGTGAGGCAGGTGTAGGGTGTTCATATAAGATAGGATTTTTTTAATCTGTCCTACCAGGGTACGGATGTTTCACATTCTGGATATTTTATAGCCAACTTTGTTCACTAGATCATTAAATTGATACCAACCACAATGCCAGTGTCAAAAAAAAAATTGACCTCAAAATTACACTTTTCTCTTTAATAATTTTCAGTGGAAAATGTGTGCTTATCATTTGTGATGTTATGGCTAATAGTTTTTGTCAAGATGTCATGTTGTCACAATGGCGAAATTCATGGACGCATTATAAGTTATTTCAACACAATTACCTAGTCTATACTGTATACTAGTTCTCACCCATCTACCCTTGTTGTGATAAACGCACACAGGGGAAATTAGGGGACTTTTGATACGGTGTTCAATGTGGTATTTTGCAACTATCTTGAAAAAATTAGCTTTGTACTATTTATTTCCATCTTGGGTCCAATTTTGACCTAATGCTCCTGTACAAATATATCCATGGGAACTAGGGGCAGTGACCAGCGGTGGATGGTAGGATGGGATTTTAGTTGTTCCTTTTGAGGTTGGTCCTTACCAGACTTGTTGGCAAATCACAAACTACCAAGTCAAGTCTCGAGTCATTTATCTGAATTCCAAGTCAAATCAAAATGGGCAATTCGTGTGTGACACGAATCAGCCCCAAGTCATTAGGGTTCACCTATCGCCAAAATAGTTGTTGCGGCAATTTTTAGGAGAAATTTTAGGCGGATGCTGCCCCACCGAAACACTAGCCAATCATAACAAGTACTTAATAGTCATGTGTTCGGTGCAGCTTGTCACAACATCGTCTTGTTTAGCGTACGTTTCGAGCCACCGGACTTGTTGGCAAGTCACAAACTGGCAAGTCTAGTCTCGAGTCATCTCTTTAAATTCCAAGTCAAGTCAAAATGGGCAACTCGAGTCGGAGAGTCATCTCTTTAAATTCCAAGTCAAGTCAAAATGGGCGACTTGAAGAGTCCTCTCTTTAAATTCCAAGTCAAGTCAAGTCAAAATGGGCGACACAAAGCGTCATCTCTTTATATTCCAAGTCAAGTCAAAATGGGCGACTCAAAGCGTCATCTCTTTAAATTCCAAGTCAAGTCAAAATGGGCAACTCAAAGAGTCATCTCTTTAAATGCCAAGTCAAGTCAAAATGGGTGACTCAAAGCGTCATCTCTTTAAATTCCAAGTCAAGTAAAAATGAGCGACTTAACTCTTTAAATTCCAAGTCAAGTCAAGTAAAAATGGGCGACTCAAAGCGTAATCTCTTTAAATTCCAAGTCAAGTCAAAATGGGCAACTCGAAGAGTCATCTCTTTAAATGCCAAGTCAAGTAAAAATGGGCGACTTGAAGAGTCAGCTCTTTAAATTCCAAGTCAAGTGAAGTAAAAATGGGCGACTCAAAGCGTCATCTCTTTAAATTCCAAGTCAAGTCAAAATGGGCGACTTGAAGAGTCATCTCTTTAAATTCCAACAAGTCAAAATGGGCGACTCGAGTCGGAGTCATCTCTTTAAATTCCAAGTCATGTAAAAATGGGCGACTTGAAGATTCAACTCTTTAAATGCCAAGTCAAGTCAAAATGGGCGACTCGAGTTGGAGACATCTCTTTAAATTCCAAGTCATGTAAAAATGGGCGACTTGAAGATTCATCTCTTTAAATGCCAAGTCAAGTCAAAATGGGTGACTCAAAGCGTCATCTCTTTAAATTCCAAGTCAAGTCAAAATGGGCGACTCGAAGAGTCATCTCTTTAAATGCCAAGTCAAGTCAAAATGGGCGACCCAAAGCGTCATCTCTTTAAATTCCAAGTCAAGTGAAAATGGGCAACTCGAAGATTCATCTCTTTAAATGCCAAGTCAAGTCAAAATGGGCGACTCGAGTTGGAGTCATCTCTTTAAATTCCAAGTCAAGTGAAAATGGGCAACTCGAAGATTCATCTCTTTAAATGCCAAGTCAAGTCAAAATGGGCGACTCGAGTTGGAGTCATCTCTTTAAATTCCAAGTCAAGTCAAAATGGGTGACTCAAAGCGTCATCTCTTTAAATTCCAAGTCAAGTCAAAATGGGCGACTTGAAGAGTCATCTCTTTAAATGCCAAGTCAAGTCAAAATGTGTGACTCAAAGCGTCATCTCTTTAAATTCCAAGTCAAGTCAAAATGGGCGACTCAAAGCGCCATCTCTTTAAATTCCATGTCAAGTCAAAATGGGCAACTCGAAGAGTCATCTCTTTAAATGCCAAGTCAGGTAAAAATGGGCGACTTGAAGAGTCATCTCTTTCAATTCCAAGTCAAGTCAAAATGGGCGACTCAAAGCGTCATCTCTTTAAATTCCAAGTCAAGTCATTACGGGCAATTCGATTCTGTCACGAGTCAGCCCCAAGTCATTAGGGTTCACCTATCGCCAAAATATTTGTTGCGGTAATTTTTAGGAGAAAATTTAGGCGGATGCTGCCCGGGCAAAACACTAGCCAATCATAACAAGTACTTAATAGTCATGTGTTTGGTGCAGCTTGTCACAACATCGTCTTGTTTAGCTTACGTTTCGAGCCACCGGACTTGTTGGCAAGTCACAAACTGGCAAGTCTAGTCTCGAGTCATCTCTTTAAATTCCAAGTCAAGTTAAAATGGGCAACTCGAGTCGGAGAGTCATCTCTTTAAATTCCAAGTTAAGTCAAAATGGGCGACTCGAGTCAGAGAGTCATCTATTTAAATTCCAAGTGAAGTAAAAATGGGCGACTTGAAGGGTCATCTCTTTAAATTCCAAGTCAAGTCAAGTCAAAATGGGCGACACAAAGTGTCATCTCTTTAAATTCCAAGTCAAGTCAAAATGGGCGACTCGAAGAGTCATCTCTTTAAATGCCAAGTCAAGTAAAAATGGACGACTCGAGTCGGAGTCATCTCTTTAAATTCCAAGTCAAGTAAAAATGGGCGACTTGAAGAGTCATCTCTTTAAATTCCAAGTCTAGTTAAGTTAAAAAATAGGCGACACAAAGCGTCATCTCTTTAAATTCCATGTCAAGTCAAAATGGACAACTCGAAGATTCATCTCTTTAAATGCCAAATCAAGTCAAAATGGGCGACTCGAGTTGGAGTCATCTCTTTAAATTCCAAGTCAAGTCAAAATGGGTGAATCAAAGCATCATCTCTTTAAATTCCAAGTCAAGTCAAAATGGGCACCTCGAAGAGTCATCTCTTTAAATGCCAAGTCAAGTAAAAATGGGCGACTCGAATAGTCATCTCTTTAAAGGCCAAGTCAAGTAAAAATGGGTGACTTGAAGAGTCATCTCTTTAAATTCCAAGTCAAGTCAAGTCAAAATGGGTGACTCGAAGAGTCCTCTCTTTAAATTCCAAGTCAAGTCAAGTCAAAATGGGCGACACAAAGCGTCATCTCTTTATATTCCAAGTCAAGTCAAAATGGGCGACTCAAAGCGTCATCTCTTTAAATTCCAAGTCAAGTCAAAATGGGCAACTCAAAGAGTCATCTCTTTAAATGCCAAGTCAAGTCAAAATGGGTGACTCAAAGCGTCATCTCTTTAAATTCCAAGTCAAGTAAAAATGAGCGACTTAACTCTTTAAATTCCAAGTCAAGTCAAGTAAAAATGGGCGACTCAAAGCGTAATCTCTTTAAATTCCAAGTCAAGTCAAAATGGGCAACTCGAAGAGTCATCTCTTTAAATGCCAAGTCAAGTAAAAATGGGCGACTTGAAGAGTCAGCTCTTTAAATTCCAAGTCAAGTGAAGTAAAAATGGGCGACTCAAAGCGTCATCTCTTTAAATTCCAAGTCAAGTCAAAATGGGCGACTTGAAGAGTCATCTCTTTAAATTCCAACAAGTCAAAATGGGCGACTCGAGTCGGAGTCATCTCTTTAAATTCCAAGTCATGTAAAAATGGGCGACTTGAAGATTCAACTCTTTAAATGCCAAGTCAAGTCAAAATGGGCGACTCGAGTTGGAGACATCTCTTTAAATTCCAAGTCATGTAAAAATGGGCGACTTGAAGATTCATCTCTTTAAATGCCAAGTCAAGTCAAAATGGGTGACTCAAAGCGTCATCTCTTTAAATTCCAAGTCAAGTCAAAATGGGCGACTCGAAGAGTCATCTCTTTAAATGCCAAGTCAAGTCAAAATGGGCGACCCAAAGCGTCATCTCTTTAAATTCCAAGTCAAGTGAAAATGGGCAACTCGAAGATTCATCTCTTTAAATGCCAAGTCAAGTCAAAATGGGCGACTCGAGTTGGAGTCATCTCTTTAAATTCCAAGTCAAGTGAAAATGGGCAACTCGAAGATTCATCTCTTTAAATGCCAAGTCAAGTCAAAATGGGCGACTCGAGTTGGAGTCATCTCTTTAAATTCCAAGTCAAGTCAAAATGGGTGACTCAAAGCGTCATCTCTTTAAATTCCAAGTCAAGTCAAAATGGGCGACTTGAAGAGTCATCTCTTTAAATGCCAAGTCAAGTCAAAATGTGTGACTCAAAGCGTCATCTCTTTAAATTCCAAGTCAAGTCAAAATGGGCGACTCAAAGCGCCATCTCTTTAAATTCCATGTCAAGTCAAAATGGGCAACTCGAAGAGTCATCTCTTTAAATGCCAAGTCAGGTAAAAATGGGCGACTTGAAGAGTCATCTCTTTCAATTCCAAGTCAAGTCAAAATGGGCGACTCAAAGCGTCATCTCTTTAAATTCCAAGTCAAGTCATTACGGGCAATTCGATTCTGTCACGAGTCAGCCCCAAGTCATTAGGGTTCACCTATCGCCAAAATATTTGTTGCGGTAATTTTTAGGAGAAAATTTAGGCGGATGCTGCCCGGGCAAAACACTAGCCAATCATAACAAGTACTTAATAGTCATGTGTTTGGTGCAGCTTGTCACAACATCGTCTTGTTTAGCTTACGTTTCGAGCCACCGGACTTGTTGGCAAGTCACAAACTGGCAAGTCTAGTCTCGAGTCATCTCTTTAAATTCCAAGTCAAGTTAAAATGGGCAACTCGAGTCGGAGAGTCATCTCTTTAAATTCCAAGTTAAGTCAAAATGGGCGACTCGAGTCAGAGAGTCATCTATTTAAATTCCAAGTGAAGTAAAAATGGGCGACTTGAAGGGTCATCTCTTTAAATTCCAAGTCAAGTCAAGTCAAAATGGGCGACACAAAGTGTCATCTCTTTAAATTCCAAGTCAAGTCAAAATGGGCGACTCGAAGAGTCATCTCTTTAAATGCCAAGTCAAGTAAAAATGGACGACTCGAGTCGGAGTCATCTCTTTAAATTCCAAGTCAAGTAAAAATGGGCGACTTGAAGAGTCATCTCTTTAAATTCCAAGTCTAGTTAAGTTAAAAAATAGGCGACACAAAGCGTCATCTCTTTAAATTCCATGTCAAGTCAAAATGGACAACTCGAAGATTCATCTCTTTAAATGCCAAATCAAGTCAAAATGGGCGACTCGAGTTGGAGTCATCTCTTTAAATTCCAAGTCAAGTCAAAATGGGTGAATCAAAGCATCATCTCTTTAAATTCCAAGTCAAGTCAAAATGGGCACCTCGAAGAGTCATCTCTTTAAATGCCAAGTCAAGTAAAAATGGGCGACTCGAATAGTCATCTCTTTAAAGGCCAAGTCAAGTAAAAATGGGTGACTTGAAGAGTCATCTCTTTAAATTCCAAGTCAAGTCAAGTCAAAATGGGTGACTCGAAGAGTCATCTCTTTAAATGCCAATTCAAGTCAAAATAAAGCGCCATCTCTTTAAATTCCAAGTCAAGTCAAAATGGGCGACTCAAAGCGCCATCTCTTTAAATTCCATGTCAAGTCAAAATGGGCAACTCGAAGAGTCATCTCTTTAAATGCCAAGTCAGGTAAAATGGGTGACTTGAAGAGTCATCTCTTTAAATTCCAAGTCAAGTCAAAATGGGCGACTCAAAGCGTCATCTCTTTAAATTCCAAGTCAAGTCATTACGGGCAATTCGATTCTGACTCGAGTCAGCCCCAAGTCATTAGGGTTCACCTATCGCCAAAATAGTTGTTGCGGTAATTTTTAGGAGAAAATTTAGGCGGATGCTGCCCCGGAAAAACACTAGCCAATCATAACAAGTACTTAATAGTCATGTGTTTGGTGCAGCTTGTCACAACATCGTCTTGTTTAGCGTATGTTTCGAGCCACCGGACTTGTTGGCAAGTCACAAACTGGCAAGTCTAGTCTCGAGTCATCTCTTTAAATTCCAAGTCAAGTCAAAATGGGCAACTCGAGTCGGAGAGTCATCTCTTTAAATTCCAAGTTAAGTCAAAATGGGCGACTCGAATCAGAGAGTCATCTATTTAAATTCCAAGTCAAGTAAAAATGGGCGACTTGAAGGGTCATCTCTTTAAATTCCAAGTCAAGTCAAGTCAAAATGGGCGACACTAAGTGTCATCTCTTTAAATTCCAAGTCAAGTAAAAATGGACGAATCGATTCGGAGTCATCTCTTTAAATTCCAAGTCAAGTAAAAATGGGCGACTTGAAGAGTCATCTCTTTAAATTCCAAGTCTAGTCAAGTCAAAAAATAGGCGACACAAAGCGTAATCTCTTTAAATTCCAAGTCAAGTCAAAATGGGCGACTCGAAGAGTCATCTCTTTAAATTCCAACAAGTCAAAATGGGCGACTCGAATTATCATCTCTTTAAATTCCAAGTCAAGTCAAAATGGGCGACTCGAAGAGTCATCTCTTTAAATTCCAACAAGTCAAAAAGGGCGACTCGAATTATCATCTCTTTAAATGCCAAGTCAAGTAAAAATGGGTGACTTGAAGAGTCATCTCTTTAAATTCCAAGTCAAAATGGGCGACTCAAAGCATCATCTCTTTAAATTCCAAGTCAAGTCAAGATGGGCGACTCAAGTCGGTCATCTCTTTAAATTCCAAGTCAAGTCAAAATGGGCGACTCATAGCGTCATCTCTTTAAATTCCAAGTCACGTCAAAATGGGCAACTTGAAGAGTCATCTCTTTAAATGCCAAGTCAGGTCAAAATGGGCGACTCAAAGCGTCATCTCTTTAAATTCTAAGTCAAGTCAAAATGGGCGACTCAAGAGTCATCTCTTTAAATTCCAAGTCAAGTAAAAATGGGCGACTTGAAGAGTTATCTCTTTAAATTCCAAGTCAAGTCAAGTCAAACTGGGTGATTCAAAGCGTCATCTCTTTAAATTCCAAGTCAAGTCAAAATGGGCGACTCGAAGAGTCATCTCTTTAAATGCCGAGTAAAGTCAAAATGGGCGACTCGAGTCGGAGTCATCGCTTTAAATTCCAAGTCAAGTCAAAATGGGCGACTCAAAGAGTCATCTGTTTAAATTCCAAGTCAAGTCAAAATGGGCACCTCGAAGAGTCATCTCTTTAAATGCAAAGTCAAGTCAAAATGGGCGACTCGAATAGTCATCTCTTTAAATGCCAAGTCAAGTAAAAATGGGTGACTTGAAGAGTCATCTCTTTAAATTCCAAGTCAAAATGGGCGACTCAAAGCATCATCTCTTTAAATTCCAAGTTAAGTCAAGATGGGCAACTCAAGTCGGTCATCTCTTTAAATTCCAAGTCAAGTCAAAATGGGCGACTCATAGCGTCATCTCTTTAAATTCCAAGTCACGTCAAAATGGGCAACTTGAAGAGTCATCTCTTTAAATGCCAAGTCAGGTCAAAATGGGCGACTCAAAGCGTCATCTCTTTAAATTCTAAGTCAAGTCAAAATGGGCGACTCAAGAGTCATCTCTTTAAATTCCAAGTCAAGTAAAAATGGGCGACTTGAAGAGTTATCTCTTTAAATTCCAAGTCAAGTCAAGTCAAACTGGGTGATTCAAAGCGTCATCTCTTTAAATTCCAAGTCAAGTCAAAATGGGCGACTCGAAGAGTCATCTCTTTAAATGCCGAGTAAAGTCAAAATGGGCGACTCGAGTCGGAGTCATCGCTTTAAATTCCAAGTCAAGTCAAAATGGGCGACTCAAAGAGTCATCTGTTTAAATTCCAAGTCAAGTCAAAATGGGCACCTCGAAGAGTCATCTCTTTAAATGCAGTCAAGTCAAAATGGGCGACTCGAGTTTGAGTCATCTCTTTAAATTCCAAGTCAAGTCAAAATGGGTGACTTAAAACGTCATCTCTTTAAATTCCAAGTCAAGTCAAAATGGGCGACTCGAAGAGTCATCTCTTTAAATTCCAACAAGTCAAAATGGGCGACTCGAATTATCATCTCTTTAAATGCCAAGTCAAGTAAAAATGGGTGACTTGAAGAGTCATCTCTTTAAATTCCAAGTCAAAATGGGCGACTCAAAGCATCATCTCTTTAAATTCCAAGTCAAGTCAAGATGGGCGACTCAAGTCGGTCATCTCTTTAAATTCCAAGTCAAGTCAAAATGGGCGACTCATAGCGTCATCTCTTTAAATTCCAAGTCACGTCAAAATGGGCAACTTGAAGAGTCATCTCTTTAAATGCCAAGTCAGGTCAAAATGGGCGACTCAAAGCGTCATCTCTTTAAATTCTAAGTCAAGTCAAAATGGGCGACTCAAGAGTCATCTCTTTAAATTCCAAGTCAAGTAAAAATGGGCGACTTGAAGAGTTATCTCTTTAAATTCCAAGTCAAGTCAAACTGGGTGATTCAAAGCGTCATCTCTTTAAATTCCAAGTCAAGTCAAAATGGGCGACTCGAAGAGTCATCTCTTTAAATGCCGAGTAAAGTCAAAATGGGCGACTCGAGTCGGAGTCATCGCTTTAAATTCCAAGTCAAGTCAAAATGGGCGACTCAAAGAGTCATCTGTTTAAATTCCAAGTCAAGTCAAAATGGGCACCTCGAAGAGTCATCACTTTAAATGCCAAGTCAAGTAAAAATGGACGACTCGAGTCGGAGTCATCTCTTTAAATTCCAAGTCAAGTAAAAATGGGCGACTTGAAGAGTCATCTCTTTAAATTCCAAGTCTAGTTAAGTCAAAAAATAGGCGACACAAAGCGTCATCTCTTTAAATTCCATGTCAAGTCAAAATGGACAACTCGAAGATTCATCTCTTTAAATGCCAAATCAAGTCAAAATGGGCGACTCGAGTTGGAGTCATCTCTTTAAATTCCAAGTCAAGTCAAAATGGGTGAATCAAAGCATCATCTCTTTAAATTCCAAGTCAAGTCAAAATGGGCACCTCGAAGAGTCATCTCTTTAAATGCCAAGTCAAGTAAAAATGGGCGACTCGAATAGTCATCTCTTTAAAGGCCAAGTCAAGTAAAAATGGGTGACTTGAAGAGTCATCTCTTTAAATTCCAAGTCAAGTCAAGTCAAAATGGGTGACTCGAAGAGTCATCTCTTTAAATGCCAATTCAAGTCAAAATAAAGCGCCATCTCTTTAAATGCCAAGTCAAGTCAAAATGGGCGACTCAAAGCGCCATCTCTTTAAATTCCATGTCAAGTCAAAATGGGCAACTCGAAGAGTCATCTCTTTAAATGCCAAGTCAGGTAAAATGGGTGACTTGAAGAGTCATCTCTTTAAATTCCAAGTCAAGTCAAAATGGGCGACTCAAAGCGTCATCTCTTTAAATTCCAAGTCAAGTCATTACGGGCAATTCGATTCTGACTCGAGTCAGCCCCAAGTCATTAGGGTTCACCTATCGCCAAAATAGTTGTTGCGGTAATTTTTAGGAGAAAATTTAGGCGGATGCTGCCCCGGAAAAACACTAGCCAATCATAACAAGTACTTAATAGTCATGTGTTTGGTGCAGCTTGTCACAACATCGTCTTGTTTAGCGTATGTTTCGAGCCACCGGACTTGTTGGCAAGTCACAAACTGGCAAGTCTAGTCTCGAGTCATCTCTTTAAATTCCAAGTCAAGTCAAAATGGGCAACTCGAGTCGGAGAGTCATCTCTTTAAATTCCAAGTTAAGTCAAAATGGGCGACTCGAATCAGAGAGTCATCTATTTAAATTCCAAGTCAAGTAAAAATGGGCGACTTGAAGGGTCATCTCTTTAAATTCCAAGTCAAGTCAAGTCAAAATGGGCGACACTAAGTGTCATCTCTTTAAATTCCAAGTCAAGTAAAAATGGACGAATCGATTCGGAGTCATCTCTTTAAATTCCAAGTCAAGTAAAAATGGGCGACTTGAAGAGTCATCTCTTTAAATTCCAAGTCTAGTCAAGTCAAAAAATAGGCGACACAAAGCGTAATCTCTTTAAATTCCAAGTCAAGTCAAAATGGGCGACTCGAAGAGTCATCTCTTTAAATTCCAACAAGTCAAAATGGGCGACTCGAATTATCATCTCTTTAAATTCCAAGTCAAGTCAAAATGGGCGAATCGAAGAGTCATCTCTTTAAATTCCAACAAGTCAAAATGGGCGACTCGAATTATCATCTCTTTAAATGCCAAGTCAAGTAAAAATGGGTGACTTGAAGAGTCATCTCTTTAAATTCCAAGTCAAAATGGGCGACTCAAAGCATCATCTCTTTAAATTCCAAGTCAAGTCAAGATGGGCGACTCAAGTCGGTCATCTCTTTAAATTCCAAGTCAAGTCAAAATGGGCGACTCATAGCGTCATCTCTTTAAATTCCAAGTCACGTCAAAATGGGCAACTTGAAGAGTCATCTCTTTAAATGCCAAGTCAGGTCAAAATGGGCGACTCAAAGCGTCATCTCTTTAAATTCTAAGTCAAGTCAAAATGGGCGACTCAAGAGTCATCTCTTTAAATTCCAAGTCAAGTAAAAATGGGCGACTTGAAGAGTTATCTCTTTAAATTCCAAGTCAAGTCAAGTCAAACTGGGTGATTCAAAGCGTCATCTCTTTAAATTCCAAGTCAAGTCAAAATGGGCGACTCGAAGAGTCATCTCTTTAAATGCCGAGTAAAGTCAAAATGGGCGACTCGAGTCGGAGTCATCGCTTTAAATTCCAAGTCAAGTCAAAATGGGCGACTCAAAGAGTCATCTGTTTAAATTCCAAGTCAAGTCAAAATGGGCACCTCGAAGAGTCATCTCTTTAAATGCAAAGTCAAGTCAAAATGGGCGACTCGAATAGTCATCTCTTTAAATGCCAAGTCAAGTAAAAATGGGTGACTTGAAGAGTCATCTCTTTAAATTCCAAGTCAAAATGGGCGACTCAAAGCATCATCTCTTTAAATTCCAAGTCAAGTCAAGATGGGCGACTCAAGTCGGTCATCTCTTTAAATTCCAAGTCAAGTCAAAATGGGCGACTCATAGCGTCATCTCTTTAAATTCCAAGTCACGTCAAAATGGGCAACTTGAAGAGTCATCTCTTTAAATGCCAAGTCAGGTCAAAATGGGCGACTCAAAGCGTCATCTCTTTAAATTCTAAGTCAAGTCAAAATGGGCGACTCAAGAGTCATCTCTTTAAATTCCAAGTCAAGTAAAAATGGGCGACTTGAAGAGTTATCTCTTTAAATTCCAAGTCAAGTCAAGTCAAACTGGGTGATTCAAAGCGTCATCTCTTTAAATTCCAAGTCAAGTCAAAATGGGCGACTCGAAGAGTCATCTCTTTAAATGCCGAGTAAAGTCAAAATGGGCGACTCGAGTCGGAGTCATCGCTTTAAATTCCAAGTCAAGTCAAAATGGGCGACTCAAAGAGTCATCTGTTTAAATTCCAAGTCAAGTCAAAATGGGCACCTCGAAGAGTCATCTCTTTAAATGCAGTCAAGTCAAAATGGGCGACTCGAGTTTGAGTCATCTCTTTAAATTCCAAGTCAAGTCAAAATGGGTGACTTAAAACGTCATCTCTTTAAATTCCAAGTCAAGTCAAAATGGGCGACTCGAAGAGTCATCTCTTTAAATTCCAACAAGTCAAAATGGGCGACTCGAATTATCATCTCTTTAAATGCCAAGTCAAGTAAAAATGGGTGACTTGAAGAGTCATCTCTTTAAATTCCAAGTCAAAATGGGCGACTCAAAGCATCATCTCTTTAAATTCCAAGTCAAGTCAAGATGGGCGACTCAAGTCGGTCATCTCTTTAAATTCCAAGTCAAGTCAAAATGGGCGACTCATAGCGTCATCTCTTTAAATTCCAAGTCACGTCAAAATGGGCAACTTGAAGAGTCATCTCTTTAAATGCCAAGTCAGGTCAAAATGGGCGACTCAAAGCGTCATCTCTTTAAATTCTAAGTCAAGTCAAAATGGGCGACTCAAGAGTCATCTCTTTAAATTCCAAGTCAAGTAAAAATGGGCGACTTGAAGAGTTATCTCTTTAAATTCCAAGTCAAGTCAAACTGGGTGATTCAAAGCGTCATCTCTTTAAATTCCAAGTCAAGTCAAAATGGGCGACTCGAAGAGTCATCTCTTTAAATGCCGAGTAAAGTCAAAATGGGCGACTCGAGTCGGAGTCATCGCTTTAAATTCCAAGTCAAGTCAAAATGGGCGACTCAAAGAGTCATCTGTTTAAATTCCAAGTCAAGTCAAAATGGGCACCTCGAAGAGTCATCTCTTTAAATGCAGTCAAGTCAAAATGGGCGACTCGAGTTTGAGTCATCTCTTTAAATTCCAAGTCAAGTCAAAATGGGTGACTTAAAACGTCATCTCTTTAAATTCCAAGTCAAGTCAAAATGGGCGACTCGAAGAGTCATCTCTTTAAATTCCAACAAGTCAAAATGGGCGACTCGAATTATCATCTCTTTAAATGCCAAGTCAAGTAAAAATGGGTGACTTGAAGAGTCATCTCTTTAAATTCCAAGTCAAAATGGGCGACTCAAAGCATCATCTCTTTAAATTCCAAGTCAAGTCAAGATGGGCGACTCAAGTCGGTCATCTCTTTAAATTCCAAGTCAAGTCAAAATGGGCGACTCATAGCGTCATCTCTTTAAATTCCAAGTCACGTCAAAATGGGCAACTTGAAGAGTCATCTCTTTAAATGCCAAGTCAGGTCAAAATGGGCGACTCAAAGCGTCATCTCTTTAAATTCTAAGTCAAGTCAAAATGGGCGACTCAAGAGTCATCTCTTTAAATTCCAAGTCAAGTAAAAATGGGCGACTTGAAGAGTTCTCTTTAAATTCCAAGTCAAGTCAAGTCAAACTGGGTGATTCAAAGCGTCATCTCTTTAAATTCCAAGTCAAGTCAAAATGGGCGACTCGAAGAGTCATCTCTTTAAATGCCGAGTAAAGTCAAAATGGGCGACTCAAGTCGGAGTCATCGCTTTAAATTCCAAGTCAAGTCAAAATGGGCGACTCAAAGAGTCATCTGTTTAAATTCCAAGTCAAGTCAAAATGGGCACCTCGAAGAGTCATCTCTTTAAATGCAAAGTCAAGTCAAAATGGGCGACTCGAATAGTCATCTCTTTAAATGCCAAGTCAAGTAAAAATGGGTGACTTGAAGAGTCATCTCTTTAAATTCCAAGTCAAAATGGGCGACTCAAAGCATCATCTCTTTAAATTCCAAGTTAAGTCAAGATGGGCAACTCAAGTCGGTCATCTCTTTAAATTCCAAGTCAAGTCAAAATGGGCGACTCATAGCGTCATATCTTTAAATTCCAAGTCACGTCAAAATGGGCAACTTGAAGAGTCATCTCTTTAAATGCCAAGTCAGGTCAAAATGGGCGACTCAAAGCGTCATCTCTTTAAATTCTAAGTCAAGTCAAAATGGGCGACTCAAGAGTCATCTCTTTAAATTCCAAGTCAAGTAAAAATGGGCGACTTGAAGAGTTATCTCTTTAAATTCCAAGTCAAGTCAAGTCAAACTGGGTGATTCAAAGCGTCATCTCTTTAAATTCCAAGTCAAGTCAAAATGGGCGACTCGAAGAGTCATCTCTTTAAATGCCGAGTAAAGTCAAAATGGGCGACTCGAGTCGGAGTCATCTCTTTAAATTCCAAGTCAAGTCAAAATGGGCGACTCAGAGTCATCTGTTTAAATTCCAAGTCAAGTCAAAATGGGCACCTCGAAGAGTCATCTCTTTAAATGCAGTCAAGTCAAAATGGGCGACTCGAGTTTGAGTCATCTCTTTAAATTCCAAGTCAAGTCAAAATGGGTGACTTAAAACGTCATCTCTTTAAATTCCAAGTCAAGTCAAAATGGGCGACTCGAAGAGTCATCTCTTTAAATTCCAACAAGTCAAAATGGGCGACTCGAATTATCATCTCTTTAAATGCCAAGTCAAGTAAAAATGGGTGACTTGAAGAGTCATCTCTTTAAATTCCAAGTCAAAATGGGCGACTCAAAGCATCATCTCTTTAAATTCCAAGTCAAGTCAAGATGGGCGACTCAAGTCGGTCATCTCTTTAAATTCCAAGTCAAGTCAAAATGGGCGACTCATAGCGTCATCTCTTTAAATTCCAAGTCACGTCAAAATGGGCAACTTGAAGAGTCATCTCTTTAAATGCCAAGTCAGGTCAAAATGGGCGACTCAAAGCGTCATCTCTTTAAATTCTAAGTCAAGTAAAAATGGGCGACTCAAGAGTCATCTCTTTAAATTCCAAGTCAAGTAAAAATGGGCGACTTGAAGAGTTATCTCTTTAAATTCCAAGTCAAGTCAAACTGGGTGATTCAAAGCGTCATCTCTTTAAATTCCAAGTCAAGTCAAAATGGGCGACTCGAAGAGTCATCTCTTTAAATGCCGAGTAAAGTCAAAATGGGCGACTCGAGTCGGAGTCATCGCTTTAAATTCCAAGTCAAGTCAAAATGGGCGACTCAAAGAGTCATCTGTTTAAATTCCAAGTCAAGTCAAAATGGGCACCTCGAAGAGTCATCTCTTTAAATGCAGTCAAGTCAAAATGGGCGACTCGAGTTTGAGTCATCTCTTTAAATTCCAAGTCAAGTCAAAATGGGTGACTTAAAACGTCATCTCTTTAAATTCCAAGTCAAGTCAAAATGGGCGACTCGAAGAGTCATCTCTTTAAATTCCAACAAGTCAAAATGGGCGACTCGAATTATCATCTCTTTAAATGCCAAGTCAAGTAAAAATGGGTGACTTGAAGAGTCATCTCTTTAAATTCCAAGTCAAAATGGGCGACTCAAAGCATCATCTCTTTAAATTCCAAGTCAAGTCAAGATGGGCGACTCAAGTCGGTCATCTCTTTAAATTCCAAGTCAAGTCAAAATGGGCGACTCATAGCGTCATCTCTTTAAATTCCAAGTCACGTCAAAATGGGCAACTTGAAGAGTCATCTCTTTAAATGCCAAGTCAGGTCAAAATGGGCGACTCAAAGCGTCATCTCTTTAAATTCTAAGTCAAGTCAAAATGGGCGACTCAAGAGTCATCTCTTTAAATTCCAAGTCAAGTAAAAATGGGCGACTTGAAGAGTTATTTCTTTAAATTCCAAGTCAAGTCAAGTCAAACTGGGTGATTCAAAGCGTCATCTCTTTAAATTCCAAGTCAAGTCAAAATGGGCGACTCGAAGAGTCATCTCTTTAAATGCCGAGTAAAGTCAAAATGGGCGACTCGAGTCGGAGTCATCACTTTAAATTCCAAGTCAAGTCAAAATGGGCGACTCAAAGAGTCATCTGTTTAAATTCCAAGTCAAGTCAAAATGGGCACCTCGAAGAGTCATCTCTTTAAATGCAAAGTCAAGTCAAAATGGGCGACTCGAATAGTCATCTCTTTAAATTCCAAATCAAGTAAAAATGGGCGACTTGAAGAGTCATCTCTTTAAATGCCAAGTCAAGTCAAAATAGGCGACTCGAGGCCGTACGTAGTGTCAAATGAAGGTATTATAATTAAAACAACAGTAGTGAAAAGAGGATAGCACAAAAGTCAAGATAAGATGGAATTGGATTGGGCACGTCCTGAGAATAGATGAAGACAACACAGTTTTCATGGACGCTTGAAGGTACAAGCAAAGTTGGTCGCCCTGACAAGTTGGTGAAAAATGTGGTGAAAGAAAACGAGAACTGGGGTGGACATCTTGGAATGAAGCTAAACAGTGACTAAATGTGATGTAGTTAGTATCTCACATATGAAATAAGACTAAGAAGATGGGCATTTCCATTATGGCTTTAGTAAAATATTATACGTAACACAAGATACGACACAATTGCACGTGGTAGCAGTTTAATTTACTAAAATGAACTTATAACCATCACATCCACTTAAACAAAAGCAACATTTCAGACCAACTGATATGCATGCCATTTGCACAGTAATATGTAAATATAATTTTATAACTTTATATACACCTCCCACCGTCAGTCAGTACACAGCTAGGTCAGTTACACAAAGAAGCTGGTTGATATACATCTCTATAGATGTGATACTGAATTTAGAAAAAGCCCCAAGCTACAAACTAGAATGGTGGGTAGTAGGTTTTCTTGAAACACAAAACAATTTATTTCTCAAAAATTCATCGTATAGCTTCTGCTGCACCACACATGTCAATGAAACCTTTAAGATATCACACGGAATGTATGGTACAGCAAAATAATTTGTAAATAACGAATTTCAACACACAGTATAAGAGCTGCAACCTTTTTGATTTGATTTTTGCCTTAATGCAACTGCTTTTTACCACAAACTGATGATATTTGTAACAACATCCACATCAGATAAACATAATAACTATTTGTTCTACTGTTTGTTAATAATAAAACACGTCTGAAATATTTTTTTTTAATTCTGAAAAAATCAATAAATGAAATACCGCTGTGTACTCACTCCATCTGTAAAATATTGCAAGAGCTACTGCACAGTTAAGAACTGGTTAAATAAATAGATACTCTCTGCATGAATAGCTCAGCTCAGAAGGGTAAACACTGTACTTGAGTTATACTCATGCATACACGTCATTTCACATTATTATGTGCATCAATAAGTATCGCACAAACATACACGTCAGCAAGTGATATACACTCTACATACATTATGCACACTGTAGTGTACACTTTAAGTGCACACACAACAAATGTCCCACATGTACATTGCGTATTAGCTATGGTCTTGTGTGCACGTAAAAATCGCAAAGTGTATATACAGTGTAATTATAAAATGGTGGCTGATGCAGTTTATAGGTTTGTCATAGAGCATGTTACATAATGCTCGGCATCTGTCATGTGCGATGGCGCCAGAACTAGAGCTGTCAGGACTTCATACAGACAACGGTGCTCTATTAATGTTCTTCTAACTGGTTGGCATCTAGTGTACACATCCATGCATCTGTGAATGCACACACGTATGTGTACATGACACGTGCACACGCGTATATAAATGAACACACACACACCAGAAGCTGACAAGTCATATACATATCTTTACGTGGGATCAAATGTAAAAAAAACTGCAGTACATACACTTACATCCAGATAACATACAATCCCAGCTATATCTACGATTAAGTTAGTAACATGATGATTGCAATTGTGACAGATGATGACAATGGCGGTGACAACTGGAATGAAGATGACAATGATGCACTGTGACAGATGATAACGGCAGTGACAACTGGAATGAAGATAACAATGATGCACTGCGACAGATGACAATGGCGGTGACAACTGGAATGAAGATGACAATGATGCACTGCAACAGACGACAATGAAATGAAAACGATGACAGAGAGGATGATGATAATGAGACAGTGATGATCGTGGCATGTAACTAGCGGAGAGACATGTCATTGACTCACACTTCTCGCAGCACTACTGCCACAGAATCATCACAAATGATCTAATGTAAACTTGAATTGTGCAGCAGATGTCGCTGCCCCAGGTCTTCTAATGCCTGACAGATCTCATACGTTCTCTAGATTTAACACTATGGCCGAACTCGTCACGGCCTGCGAGTCGCCTCCGCCCCTCGAGTCTTGGGCGTGCTCGTCTTCGCACGAGTCCTCAGGGGGGTTGCTGGCTTCAGCAGGGGGCAGGTTGGTGTTTTTCGAATCTTTGTTCTTCTTCGTGCCACAGCATGTGTTCGGGTAGCATAGCTTATCAGGACACTCGAGAGCGCAGTCGATGCCAGCCTTCAACGGTATCTGCTCCAGCTGAAGGGAACCAACAAATACTGTACTCACTAGTACTGCATACACATGCACGTGCGCGCATATGCATGCATCATTAACAACATAACTTACCACTGTAACTTATTGTAAATGATCACAGCTGTGCAGGCTGTGTTTGGTTTGAATACAAAATCTTTATTTTGATTAAGTTACCTTCTAAACTTTGTCATAATTTTTTTTACAGTATTTTACAAAAATTCTAAATTTCTTCAGTTCTTACTATTCTAACTTACTGATCACAGGCTCACAGCTGTGCAAGCTACAGAAACTGATTTTGATTAGGGCAGCTTCTAAACTTTCAGTCATAATTAAAAAGAGCCTAGATATTAATTTTGATCTTGAGTGTAACCCAGTTCTATTTAAGATGGTTTTAATTGGTGTGATTTTGGTGTATAATTCGTTTTGTAAATAAACACTTCAAATTATGATTATCACTGTTCTGTGATTAGACATTGGTATCTTAGTAATCGTACCTCAATGAACTCTGGCTGGATGGTGGTAGAGTGTATCCCTTCATTGTGGAAGAACTTCTTCACCTCGTCAGCGATGCGCATGTAGTCGGCGAGGTTTTGGCAGCGGATGTGTGCAGATGCAATGATGCGGTTGCCGGCCAGTTGCCAAATGTGAAACTCATGTACAGCAATCACGCCCGACACCTGGGCACAAACCACCACACTCAGTGCCAGCAATGCAATAATAATAAATTCTTATATAGCGCCCCATCCAAATAATTGTTCTGGGGCACAACATTATAAATAAAATTGTTCTGGGGCACATTATAAATAAAATAATTGTTCTGGGGCACAACATTATAAATAAAATAATTGTTCTGGGGCACATCATAAATAAAATTGTTCTGGGGCACATTATAAATAAAATAATTGTTCTGGGGCACATTATAAATAAAATCATACACATACTACTAATGTGCAAAAATATACAAGTATTTCTAGTAAAATATCTTGTCTGTGTAAATACTTAAAATTACTAAACACAAAGCTATAATAAATATATATCTATATACATAATAAATACCTTAATTAACTAAATTAAAATAATATATGTATAAAACTAATTAAGATCACAATGGTTAAACATTTTATATGATCCTAAAGTAGGTTCATCGTGAGAGCTACCTACTCGTGCATTGGCTGCTGTGGAGCTACCTACTCGTGCAATGGCTGCTGTGGAGCTACCTACTCGTGCATTGGCTGCTGTGGAGCTACCTACTCGTGCATTGGCTGCTGTGGAGCTACCTACTCGTGCATTGGCTGCTGTGGAGCTACCTACTCGTGCATTGCCTGCTGTTATTCATTGGTTAAGTTATTCAGATATTGAATGGGTTTAAATTTCGACAGCTAATGGCAGGTGTATGTTTTCCCCCAAAACTATGTTCTCCATTATAAAAGCTCAACTTCAAATCACTCCTATATATATTAATGTTAGATCGGTGTGTCACTGTGGATACATGGTAAAGTAAGTGATATTCGTGTTATTGCAATCACCGAATCATAACAGAGATTATTAATCAAATCCAGCCCTGACAGTTGCTGTAAGATGTTGTGTTTCACACATTCTTATGAGAGACAGATTTATGTGTGTGTGTATATATATGGAATACTTTAAAGGAAGAGTAGGATAACACTCGACACAAGGAAGCTGCACACCCATATGGAATGCTTTAAAGGAAGAGTAGGATAACACTCGACACAAGGAAGCTGCACACCCATATGGAATACTTTAAAGGAAGAGTAGGATAACACTCGACACAAGGAAGCTGCACACCCATATGGAATACTTTAAAGGAAGAGTAGGATAACACTCGACACAAGGAAGCTGCACACCCATATGCCAGTATGTACAGCACTGTTTGTTTCAGATAACGAAACACTACACTTATGAGAATACGCATGGGAGTAAATGTGCGCAGTGATGAAGTAGCAAGTTGTCATGGCAACAAACAACCCACCTGTAGTAACTTTTTCCTGAGGTCATGAATGCGTAGGTGTGTTGGCACGGTCTGGAGTAGAATCAGGGCTGATTCTCTCACTGCAACAGGAAATTGTTTGTAACTAGACGACTTCTAAAACAGGGCTGTGAAGAAACATTCTTGAATGGATATAGTATAAATAACATTTAATTGTATTTAAACATTACATTTAATAATATATTATTTTACATTATATATTGACACTATAATACATTCCTATAATTATAGATGCAGTGTCCAGAATAGATTTTATTGTTTACATCTCAATTGAACTAGAACTGTTTGTAGAATCTTTCTGTGTTTTTACGGAATCTACGTGAAAACGTACGCATGCACGCACACACTGGCTAGGCAATTATGTGCAGGTGTACATTACACAATATACATTTAGGTACTTACAAAGAGGAATTGTTGTTGACATAATCAAGGTGACCATGAGCATACTGCAAAAGGAAAAATGTGATGCAAAATATGCTGCAGGAACACATCATGCCATATCTTGTAAAGAATATAATCAACTGAACAATAAATCTGTATTTTATTTACTACTAACTTCAAGAATCCTGGCTGTTTCACAAGAATAAAGAAATAATAAAAATAACATAAATCAGAGTCTCCAGGTTTAATGAGTCTGACTAACTGAATGCCTCAACAAATATATAAAGTTACAATTAGCGAATTCTTTAATTCAGTTAAAACAAATTCAACAGCTGTTTATCCTCTCGACTCCAGAAAATGTTGCACATTCTATCAGCCAACTGTTTATCCTGGACAGTCTAAGGTGTTTGTGCACAAATAATGTTCAAAGGGTGAGGGCAAATATATTTATCATATACACGATGGCAGTCTTGTATTTTATATACACATGGCCTGTGTCCAGTGTGTAAAAAGTGACTTATGAAGAAGATGGGATGACAACGTACCTCATGGCAGGATCTACTTTATACTTCCAGTCAGCGTCAACAAACATGATGATTAGAGCACTGATGATGACAATCACGGAGCCAAGAGCGTCACCAAGCACGTGTAGGAAGACACCACGCATGTTCAACTGGGAACTCGATGCTGCAGGTAGAGAGAGGGTCATGGAGAGGATATCAGAGAGACGGAGAGAGAGGAATAGAGGGAGAGACAGAGCCATGTCAAAATTCTGTCCATAAGACCACTTCCACCCACCCACCCACATGCTGCGGTAGACCCATGTAGTCAGCTCAGCGCTTCCCACGTGCCCGACCGGGAAGCAGCTCGGGCCACGGGAGTTAGAATGGGTGGGTTAGAGATGGAGACCACCACTATGTAAATCCATGACAGGTTACACATTTACCCGTGTGGGATGTTTAAATTCCACTAGGATAGACACCGGGTAGAAAGGACGAATGGCTTTTACTGTCTCTTCCCAAAAGACACAGACAAAATGGGGTGAATGAAATTGTCAAAACGGTGGCAGGTGTAATCGAACCACTGTACTCTCGTTCGACACTAAGCCATCACTCCCCAAGAAACCACCTGACAAACACATTATACAATAAAACTAACAAATAGGGTGTGGTCTTTTCAGTGTCGGAAACATGGTTCCCACAGTGGACACACACATTAAACAGACAAATTCAGCATTACTCAATATATGACAATGTTGAGAAAGAAGGCACTTACCTAATTTAGGTTTACCGGGGGTGCTTTCGTGCCCATTCCCCTGCAGTTCGTCGTCAGTTTTGTCTCCTTCATCATCTGACTCAACAACAACATTCGCCAACACTCCGTTACTCGTCTGCTTAGCGTCTTTAAGATTGGTCAGCTCGTACGGTTCGTGACTGTGTGCATCACTACAGCTTTCCTCCTCGTGACTGTCACTGTTGTGACTGTCACTGTTGTGACTGTGACCATGACCACCATGACTGTGACCGTGACCGTGGCCGCCACCACCACCATGACTGTGTCCTGTAACAGTGAAATAGTTTGACAAATAGGTTAGATTGGTCAAATGGCAGCTGCATAATAAAAATGTTCACTATATTTGTCTGATCACTGTTACTTTTATCATTCTTTATGGATAAAGGTTGACATACATTTATTTATATAACGTTATTAATTCCAAAATTCCTTTTCCAAATTTGACTAAGTGATTACAAGTTACACAAAAAATATGTCAAAATTTTAATGCACGTATTATGCAAAAGTTACGAAGTTTTTGGTCATGTTGTCAAGCAAAAACATTTCATGCATGAAAGCGAATGCCATTTCCAAGAGTAAAAGCACACAACAATACTGGCAAACTGACAACCTAACCTGACAAGCTACTAGCAACTTTCTGCCACAGTACATGTGTAGTTAAAACCTAAAACCAAATATATGTATGGGGTTGAATTGGGTTACAACAAAAAAGTGCTGATTATGATTATACTGACTAAAAATGTTATTCTTGATTTAATTGACCAAGTGCTAAACATTTATTTAGAATTGACATCTTGGTTCTAGTAGGCAGGAAACTGACATGCGTGTTAACCACGGTTTGGTTCAGTTATGTAATTTGTGCTGATCAAACTTTTACAAAGTAAACTAAATCAATTCAATCATATGGGTCAAGTTTTAATTTTATGTAAAATTCATAGCATAATTAATCTGTATTACACATGCATTCACTATGCTCTATCTAATACAAGGGTGCAGTTATGATTTTATAATTGGACATGTGCAATCATACAATACAAAATATTGAGAAACTCAAGCTCGGCAATGCACCGAAACAAAAGGGGTTAAGCAGTTCCTATTGTAAACAGTTGGATTGGTACACTGAGGAACTTTGGAAGATAAGCAAATTTTTAAACAGGTGGGTTTTTAGTTTACGGCGAAATATTGTAATATTTCCTACAGACTCATCACTAACAGGGAGTGCGTTTCACAGTCGGTGCAGCGACTGAAAAAGCTCTAGTTCCAACATTTGTCTTTACACTGGTAACAAAAAGTAGATTGGAATTAGATGATCGAAGTTGTCTGGGCTGTCTTGCAGGAGTGAGCAGTGAACATAAATGTGCTGGTTGCTTTGATGAAAGTACTTGATAGGTAATCATTACGCCAAAACCATTTGTTTATATCATGGCATGGTCATTGCATACAAAATGTGCATGTGCAGTGACGATGGAACTACTGATTATGTCATCATGTACAAAACCGCAGATAAACATTTAGATTGTTTTAAAACCAAAGTCCTTTGAATTTGTTAAGGGGAGACACTACATCTACATAGGTTTTTTTTTTCTGTGTGTAGCTAGAAAATTTGTTTTTATGCCATTGTGTACAGTTGGTCTTACTGAGTAAAAAATAATTGGAAGATTTTTCTGTCGGACCCCCCGTTTCCATGGCAACAAACAAAATGGCCACCACGTTACTGAATTTTGGCTTATCTGAAAAGTTACAACACTCAAAAAGTAATAGATATTTTAGCAAACTGTTTTCACAATCATCATTGGTGTACTTTCCTCTAAAACTTCACCAAAAAATGTTTTTGATTATATAAAAAAAAAATTATTTTATTTTTTTACATTATTGGTACTGAAAAAATAAATAAAAAATGGCTCGTTTGTTTACACAACACCCAAGATAATGTAAAAATTTTTAATCTATTTTGGTGAGTTTTTAGAGTATACAAGGCTGAACATAGTAATGCCAACCAGATGACTATAGTGTTTTTACTTCCAGAGTGTTGTAACTTTTCGTTGTCAAAATGACAGTTCTGAGAAAACAGCCGTCAAAGTCTGAACTAAGTTATTTTTATGTTTTTCTCACAGAATGTCTGAGATGACCAACATTCTGATAGCTTGAACATATGTGTACATTATGTGCATGTTATTTGGAGTAATATATGATGAACAGTGACAAAATAATGTAATCTTTTACCCCTACCCCCTTCCAGAGTGATGCAAATTTTCGTTGTCAAGAACATGATTTCGATCAAATGGCTTTCAACAATTGTAATACAACAATAAATAAATGAACAGATGAACAACAATGAACAACAGCAAAATGTTCATATTTACAAAGGTTTATATAGCTAGCTAGAATCCGCCGGCCACATAAGATGGTCCTTCCCGGCTCTGGTCCCTAGCACTTTTCTGCTTTCGCTTCTCAGCACGGCCCTTTCGAGCCACCTTAGCAGACCTAGTGCTGGCACGATCCGACTGACGAATGCGTTGACTGTCATTCTCCTCCACATAAGCCTGGCTCACTTCGTTTACTTCAATGGCCAGCAACTCCATCACTTGGGTGAGCTGACACGCACCAGCATTGAAGCAGCTGACCGCTCGCGCAACAGCACCATGCAACTTGGCTCGCCCAACAAACACCGTCTTCGAGCATCGGCTCCAGATGACGGAGTGCAGGGACTCATTGCCGTTTTGCGTTTTGCCTTTGGCAAGGCGCTTGAGTAAGTTCGGATCTGACATCCGCTTGTATACCGGAACCATGGCTTCGGCAACATCGTAGGCGAGTGGGTACCTGATGTTGCCCTCATGTGGTGGTGGTTCCTGGTCTTCTGCTAGGGCTTGCTGGTAGAAGCACCAGGACTGTGGGCAACGAGTGTGGTGAGGATCGTCATCAGTGCTCATGCAGTGGAACAGAGTCGCCCACACTCTGCTCCGCATGCTGTCCTCATCACCACCGCCCATGATCGCACCGCGGTAATATTGTTGTAGCTTCAATGCTGTTTGCTTCGTGAGGCGACCCGGTCCACGTCCACCAAGCTTCTCCTGCTTCGACAGCTTGAGAAGAGCCGTTCCCATGCGCTTGTGGGCATGGTTCACGCACTCTTCTCTCTCGATGGTGACGTCAGGTCCGTATGGCTCCAGGTCGACAACAGCTTGATATGCCTTGGAGTCGCCATCCCCGAGCATGCCCGTGTACATTAGTCCGCGGGTGTGCACTGAACGCGTCCATAAACGCTTCGCCGCCTCCACTTCCATGGCATTTGAACTTCCGTGGTAGTTCACAGAGCAGTCATCTCGGTGGATGGCATACCACTCAGCGAACACGGCAGTGTCTGCCCCAAGCTGTGCTTTCTTCAGGCTGCAACTGTGACAGTACATGGACAGTACTTCATAGTCCACCACCAGCCCCGTCATGATGTCTATGACAGCCGCCACACCATGCATAGACATGTGGCCTCGTTTCTGCCACGTCCCGTCAAAGCTGACCGTGATGCACATGGGGCTGTCATCTACGTCGCCAGGGTTGGTGGCACTGTGCATAGCACGCACAACGTCGGCACTCTGCTGCAGCACAATGTTGGTTGCCTCCACAGTCTTGCTGATAATCCTCTTCTCCTTCTTCTGGAAAGTTTTGAGGTGCATGGCCGGAATGCCAAGAACACCACAAAACTCTCTCATCGCAGTGTGACCAAGACCAAGATGGTTGAAGAGTAGAACCATGATGTCGTTGATGGCAAATGGTTGTGGGGTCACGCCAGTATCGAGCACCGGGGAAGAGTGAGTGCTGCCAAACTCGAAGTGACAGCTATTGCAGACTAACTTCAGTTGTAATGCAAATCCTTTGTTGTCGCCCGAGTTGATACGCAAAGCTTCATCGCACTGGCAATGTGGACAGTTGATGGTCTCAAGCAATCCGTTGATGCGGCACAAGTCCATGATACACCAGTGTGGTGAATCTATGAACGAGAAAACAAAATATGTCAGATACTTCTTTAAAATGTTTGGTGAAATTAGAGAAATAGATACTTCATAGAAATTGTTTTAACAAAATTATGAACATTATAATTATGATGAGTAAATGACTATATTCAATTGACTTACCAGCTTCTAACTTCAGATGGATAAGATAACACTAATTGTACATAATTATGTAAACAATAGCTGGTATGTAGAAGTCGAGTTGAAGTCTAAAGTTTTTACTGTTGTCTACTTCAAGAATACCTGTCAGTTGATAAGGATACATTGTCCTTTTTGAACAACTCTGGTTGTAATATTATAGGACTAGCAAACAAATAAAACACAACTTACCACTAGTATTGTCACTGACACTGGCAGTGGCAGTGGAGCTGTCATCTCTGACAGCTACATCTTGATCAATCAAGCCTGGTTCATTGGCACAACGCAGTAGTGCCAGCTTCCTACGCGACGTACAGCTGGGCATAGCTGCAGTCCCTGTAGCTACCACAGCCACACTGTCACTCGTAGTAGCACTGGCACCTGTCTGACAGTCGGTCACGGACGTGGAAGTAGAAGGAACTGGCACAGCAACGTCACTGTCGCCAGTGTCGGGCGAAGCCGTAAAAGCCGGCACAGACTGTGACCGGCGTTTCTCACGTGCCTGTGCGGCCAGTAACTGCAGTTTTCTCTTCTTAGTTGCAAGTCTACCAACTCTAACTCTTCCGTCACATTTATTCACCATATCTGCTTCTAAACTCTCGTTTCCGTCCAAATTGATCGATCGCATACAACTATTCTGGTCGTTAGACGCCATTTTATATAAACAACTGACGCGAACAACGTGCTGCATGCTGGGAATAATCTACTTGCACACGGCCCGCCAGGTCACGAAATGCGTCACGGAACTTGTCGAAGCTGCCCGTAGGCCAATGAATGAAGCCTATGCGCTTGCCGAATGCCAAATAAGGAGATACTCGGCGAATGAGAGGTTGCATTAATTACGATGTAGGCCGAATGCCAGCAAGAGGGCGGGAATACCGACTGGCCTGATTGACAGACAAGATCTTGGCGGTTATTTTGATACCAAGCAAGATGGCGACAGTCGAAGGAAAGATCGCGTTGTCAAGGCGTAAACATCGACAAATGTCAGCCGATTTCGCTTCTCGCGAACAAAAGTGGATATACGATTATGACAGGGGTGCTGTTTATTATTGAATAAAATTCATTTAGAGGTATGTTTGGGTCAAAATGTGAAGTTTACTTATAGTAAACATATTAATCAACGAAAAAACGCCAAAAAATATTTTTTTATGTTTTAATGAAAAAACGTCTTTTCAGCTGCCGTGTCTCACCTTAAAATCAACTCTGGACATCGGGCGTAGCCTACTTCATACGATTACAGGGAGGAAAACGTATTAATCGGACATGAACCAAACGATGCGTGACACTGATATCGGTGGACATGGGCTACTGACCGTGACCGCTGAAGAGACACAGTCCAATAAGGTTGATGAAGAGACCAAGACCGCCAACGATCAGCATCAGCTTTGGGTCTTTGATGTGCTCGTCGTGGAACAGTCTTTGTAATGCTTCTATGAATATGGTGAAGCACAGGGCGATAAGGAAGACGGCGTTGACAAGCGCTCCAAGTACCTCCGCTCTTACCCAGCCGTAGGTGTTCTTCTTTGATTGCCAACGTGATATCTACAAAAAAATAATAAAAAATGTCAGTAGTGCTCACCTAAACTCCAGCAACCTGAGCCCAGAGGCACGACAAGCCAGAATCGTTAGGCATGATATATCATGAACAGGGACAAGGAAACTTGTTCAGTTTAAGGTTCCACTCATACGGGCAGTGCGGCGTGTTATATGGGCAAAAGCTTAATTTTTTCCTTAATTTGTCTAGTCAGTAAATATTACATATAAATCTCATACGGGGAGAACGGGAATTCATATACATGGACAATTTGCCTGTGTGAAAGGCATTAAAAACACACTGACTACATCTACAAAATTACTAGTATAGAGTTTATCATCAAATGTCTTCAACATTCAACACATGCTTTTTCATCTTGTAAATATGCTAGGTTCCGTTTCCTGTGTCTTTCAGGACTTTTAACAGAACTCCAGGTTTTCAAGGTTTGCTGTAAAAAAACATAGTTATATTATTCAATGTGTACAATGAAGTACATAGCACAAGACTGTGAATGCGTGCCCATGCCACACGGTGCTTTGTGACTGACACGTACCCGAACAGATGCGTATCCAACGAGTAATGCTATGACGTCAGAGAGCATGTGGTAGGAGTCTCCAACAAGGGCGAGTGAGTTGGTCATGTAACCTACGACGATCTCGACAAGGAAGAACCCGCCCGTCAGTGCCAACATGGACAGTAGTCTGCATGTCTTACCGGTGAAACGTCCCATCTTTGTGTTATGCTATCTGCAAGAGAAGGCAACACATTTAGGTTTCTGCACTTCAGTATATTAAATGTCCCTATCTGTCGGACTAATAGTAAAATAGAAAGGTAACGGTAAGTTCTTCAACAACACTATTCATCAACAACACTGGCCCGGTGCCCTTTTTAAGGTCGCCAGGCCAGTTTGGGCCACAAGTTTTTATATTATATTATTCCACGGACCATGCAGATCACGAGCAACAGTGACAGTGTCCACGGACCATGCAGATCACGAGCAACAGTGACAGTCAGGGTTGTTTGATTTAAATCATTTGATTTAAATCATTGATTTAAATCACTATTTAAATCACTCAAAAAAATAATAATAAATGATTTATGATTTTTTTATTTCCGATTTTTTTAATCGCTGATTTATATGAATTTAACACAAATAATTGTTTACAAGCATCGAGATCAACAAAGTTTGGTATGTTTTTTAATACAAAAGCACAATGTCCGCACACTTATGTAGTTGTATTGTCACCAGATAGTCTGATAGTCAAATGTTTTATGACACAGTCAGGACTTCACATTTGAAAACAACAGGCGAGCAATAAATCGCTCGCCTAAATATGCCAAATTAATTTAGGTGAGCGATTTGTTAGTTTTTTTACCATGTGGCGGCGCCACCATATCCCATTCGGATTCTGTCGTTGTCGCCATGAAATATTAATTGGTGCTTGTTGGCGCTGACTGTTGTACAAAGAAATAAGTGTTTACTTTAATAAACCCCATACATTGCAGTTGGTGAAACGGTTTTGAATTGCAACTTGTCACCGATTACCGTAGGCGTAGCAAGGCCAAGGGCAGTGCCGTGGCACTGCCACTGGTTTAGGCGGTTTGAAAATTGCAATTGAGATTCACAAATACACCATGTATAAGAATTAGATGTATAGTCATAACTCATAAATGCAGCTTAGTAGGCAACACCAATATAAACTTGGGTGAAATGGCATGCTTCCATTGCATCGTAATGCCAAACGCACAACGCAAAAATATGAATTTGTCATCCGCACATGAAACAGCGAATTAATGTTAAACGGTACCGGAGATGTGCGTCGTGAATTTATGTGTTCAGAGCGGTTGAAAGACGAAGTGGAACAATTACTAAATTTTTTGTCTAATCAACTTTTACACTCTGTGTCAATTCATATACGTTTTTGGTAGTTCAGATCCATTATTTTCGATTCCCATTACAGCGTAGTCGGTCAATCAGATCGTAGCGAAATATTGTTGATCCCTTAACTAGTCCACAACTGTACTAACTTAACTATTCCACAACTGTACACGTATTTTATTCAGTTCGACATACAACATTATGTGACATTTAAACATAATACACATCGACGTTAGTCCACTCATTTGATAACTTTTTATAAACTGCGCAGCCAGCACATCGTGACTCAAGGAACTACTTGTCAAGACGAACACTTGCAGGCAGCGAGCGATTTTAACAACTGATGCAAGCGATAAACCGCTCCCTAGATTATTGATTTGTGTGAGCGATAGGGAGCGAGAGCGATCACTCGCTTCAAACGTGAAGCCCTGCACAGTGTATGTTTGAGCTATTCACTTTCTGAATGCAGTGAAGCCACACAAACTTGTCTTCCAAAGCAAGTATCTTTTCAAGACAGAAGCCCTGAGTTAAAGTCCACTTAGAGCTTGTGCTAGTTGTTACTAATTCAGTATGCTGACTGAAGTGAGACAGTCTTGGTGACAATTGTTTAATACTGTACCAGTTTGCAGTCTGGTTGGAGACCCATAGAGTACACAGAGCCCTGGACAGGTGCTAATCCACCCTCTTGGCAAACAATCATTAGTACTGCTACATGCTTTCCTTTCCAAGACAGATTATGCAACTACAGGGGGTGAGGCCTTGTGGACATTGCCTAATGTCTTTATATAAGCAAAAATCATGTACCCTATGTTACGACAAGTACCCAAATCGATTTGAATAGAACACATTTGAAAGAGTTTATAAATATAAACATCTATATAAATGTCTATATACCAGATAAAAAATCAGATAAAAAAAATCAAGATTTTTTCAACCCTGGTGACAGTGTCCACGGACCATGCAGATCATGAGCAACAGTGACAGTATCCATGGACCATGCAGATCACGAGCAACAATGACAGTTTTCATGGACCATGCAGATCATGAGCAACAGTGACAGTGTCCACAGACCAGACCATGCAGATCACAAGCAACAGTGACAGTGTCCATGGACCATGCAGATCATGAGTAACAGTGACAGTGTCCATGGACCATGCAGATCATGAACAACAGTGACAGTGTCCATGGACCATGCAGATCACAAGCAACAGTGACAGTGTCCATGGGCCATGCAGATCACAAGCAACAGTGACAGTGTCCATGGACCATGCAGATCATGAGTAACAGTGTCCATGGACCATGCAGATCACAAGCAACAGTGACAGTGTCCATGGACTATGCAGATCACAAGCAACAGTGCCAGTGTCCATGGACCATGCAGATCATCAACAACAGTGCTAACATCAATTTCGCCTGGTTCAGTTTCATGCAGATCACAAGCAACATGAAACTGTTACACTGTTGTTTAAGGCTAGGGGCTGGTCGAAAACAGGCATATACCATATCTCCCTTAATATTCAACAAATCATGTCCAAATTTATAACACTTTTTTATTGTGTGAAAATAAGAAAAAATATGAAAATACAGCTCATTTGCATAATGGTTGCCATGGTAACCAAAAATCCTGTAAAAATTGGCATACGTTTCCAATAATCAATATTCTGAGAAATATATCAATCCCACATTGATTATTTTGCAATATATGGCAACTAGGATGGTTACTATATACAATAAGGGTGTTTTAGGTGATTGATTATGTATTTTCAACATTCTATGACCAAACGTAACATAATTTTATATTGCAGCAAGAAATTTTTTTTTGTTGCCATTGGATTCCAGCACCCCATATAATCTGACAATATTCAAAACCACCTTATTGTACGTCCTAAAATACAGGGAACAATTGTTAAAAATTTCATGACTGTATCTTTTATAGTTTTCCTGCTTCGGTTTTTTCCGTACGGAACATATGCCAAAAATACAATGTTGAGAAAAATGCAAAAAACTAAAACATGTTTTGTAAAGTTGATGTGTTGACATGATATATATCACTGACCATCCTAAGACACATCTTATTGTGTGCCCTGCAATACTGGGAATAACTGTTGAAAATGCCATGCATGTGCATGTAATAGTTTTCTTGTAATAATGTTTATACAATCAACATGTGCTACAAATATGTTGAAAAAGTTCGAAAAAAACGAAACAGATGACTACTAACATTGCAGTGTCTGCATTTGTACAGATAACTAACCACTGTAATAACATGTTATTGTATGCATGGCTACATTAACAACAACTGCTGCAAACCCCATGCATCTACATATTACAATGTTCCTGTAATAGAGTTCACAGAATCAACATTTACTAAAAAACGCATATTGATAAATTTGCGGAAGAACAGGAATTACCAGTTTCGTTGAAGTGTCTGCATGGTAGCAATATTTAACCACTCCATAAATATCTTAATGTATGCATTGCAATATTGCGAATAACTGCAGCAAATGTCATGCATCTACATATGCCATAATTGTCATGTAATAATATTGACTGAATCAACTTGTACGAAAAATTAATGTCGGGAAAACAAAAACGGCCAGTATTACTGAGGTGTCTATATCAAATGGCTATGCATCACATATTTTGCTTATAATAATATCAAACACAAACACAATGTAATGTTCTGCAATGAAACTGCACAAACTAATTTTCTGTAATGATGAACACAGCATAGCATAGGAAATGTCTACCAGCTGCCAGCACTGTACAGATGGCCCTCGCTCTCAGCATTGGCCGTCTGTGCATGCAGCTCTGTCAGGGCCTTCCTCTTGCGGTTGGTCTTTGTTTCTGCTTTTGCTGATTCTATGCCTTGCCTGATGCGCCTCCTATCCATGCTGGCTGCAACAACAGCCAGCTGGCTGTTCGGCGATTCAGGCAGGTCCAGCACAGCAGTGGCAGCGTCCACCAGAACCTGTCCCCCACGGTTGAATTGGACAATGCCGAGTGCACATGCAATTTCTACAGTGCCTCTTGATGCAAACACAGCCTTCGGTGCCCTCCTCCAGATGAGGGAATGCAGCGACTCGTTTGCATTTGATGTGCCGAGCGACATGCACCGTTTCAACAGGTCTGGCTTGGTGAGGCGCTCAAACAAGGGCAGTAGTCGTTCGGCAGCTGGTAGTGGTAGCGGTGGGTCATGTCGTCCCTCTCGATGACTCTCCTCTGGATCGAGGCCAGCAGCCATGGCTTGCTGCCACCAACACCAGTCGACGTCACACTTGTCGTGTTGTGGCTGGTCCTGTGTCGACACATTGTGTTCGTAGATGGCCCAGATGGCATCACGTGTCTTGGCAACGTTCGGGGCATGCTTGACAATGGCATTGCGGTAGTACTGCGACCACTGCTTCATGCGTACTTGGGTAAGTTTACCCTTTCCGCCGAGGCCACAGCCTACCGCAGTCTTGGAATCCTTTACTGCCATCTCCAGTCCCCGGAACATCCTCTTACTGATGTGGTTGATACACTCATGTTTGGTGATCTCCACATCAGGTCCGTAGGGCTGCAGGGTCTTGAGGGCCGACAGGACAGCAGCATCACCATCACCAAGCAGGGAAGTGTACTCTGCATCCAACAGCTCGACGGACCTCGCCCACATCACCTTTGCTGCCTCCGTCTCCATCGACCCACTCGATCCCCTGTGGTTGATGGTGCAGGAGTCCTCGTGGAGATGCTGCCACATCACTAGCTCCTCCCCACTCAGCTGCTTGCCAACCAACTCACACTCGATGCAGTATCTTGACAGCACAGCATAGTCAAGTACAAGGCCTGTCAGGGTGTCTATGACGAAGCCAACGCCGATCGGGGACTGGAAGCCACGTTTCTTCCAGGTGCCATCGTAGCTGACAGCCAGCTGCCGTGGTCCCTCACATGGTCCGTACACTTCCTCGTACACCTTGTGGACGGTGCGGTGCGAAGTGGATAGTGTCTCAGCTGCAACACCATACAACTTGCGCTGGATGGTTGCCGAGATCGTAGCGAAGGTCTTGTGGTGGAGGCTGCCCCGAATGTTCATCAGCGATGTCATCCGCACCAAACCCGTCTGGCATATGCCGCCTTCCTTAGCTGCAAGCACAGCACGGTGGTTGATGGCATAAGGTTGACGAGTGCAGTTGTCATTCGTTGCCATCCTTGGTGACGTGAAGCACCGCGACAGCTCACTGCCACAGCTGCTGCACGACAGGGCAACATTGACAGCGTACCCTCTGGTCTTACCAACTGCTCCAACACGCAGGGTCTTCTTGCTGCAGCAAGGACACGCCACAGGCTGCAGCAGCTCGCACAGCATGGCCAGATCAAACAAAATGAAATGGCTGTCTTCTGTTGATGGCCTTGCTAATGCCCCTATCTCCCCTGACATCAGTGAGAGTTTCCTCTCACTGGCAGACTTCTTACGCAGCTCCTGGAAAGCCACTGCCGACTGTTCAACTGAAAACATGAAAAATCTCTCATGTAGCAAATTATGTAAATATTTCTCAAATTGGCCAAGTGGTTGACACAAACAGTTGTTAATATTTTAAAACATCTGCCAATTTATAAAAGCTTAGCCTTAGGTTTTGCACAAATGCGTAACCAATAGCAAGAAATAATTACATGGACACACGTACTGTACAATGATATATTATATTTAAAATAAATATTGAATAATTAAAACTAAGATGTTTGTCAAAATGTCAATCAGAAGATATCTGTTTCATAATAATAATGTCTGTGATAGTCAGTGCCAAGCCCAGTGACAGGACAGTGGGCGTGGCTAAGCACCCGTGACACATTATGACTACGATGCTATTCCTACCAAAGTGTCACTAATACTGGATTAGTAAGAAAAATAACTGATGTAGTAAATTTACATAACATTACTAGTTATTTTTTAATCAAATCGATGTTCCATACGACTCTAGGAATTATAATTTTAAACAAAATATTATACGAAGGCCAGTTGCGATAACTCGGTAACCAAGGGCAACAGAAAAAACTCGAATGAACCGATCGTAACTTCGGATATTTTCATCCATTTACCGTATTGCTATAATTTTTTTCCATCATAACAAAAGTAACTAATATATACACACCTTTTTTCTGTGGTCTCCCACCCGTAATCTTGTTGCGACGCCGCTTCCGACGTCCAAAACCATGTGCGACGGAAAACTTATTCTTAGCAGGTTGCATTGTTGAATCGTTGGGGGCGCGGTCGCAGGAACGGCGTTGATTGGTTGACACGAATACACGCAACAGCTCATTGGCTGACAGTAGTTTCCGTGTCGAATACATTATGTAAATGAGTTATCAGTGCGGTTTCACCGGATGTTTTGGCGCGGAAACGGGGTTTGTCATTACATTATACATGTTCTAGGCCTATTCAGACAGGAAGACGACATTTTAAGCTTTCTGTTGATAGTTAGATTGTGGTGTTGCGCTAATGCTTTTGCGTTAAAATCGAAGCAAATAAATGGCGTGTTTTGCGCGTATCAGTTGGATTACGTGATGGTTTTTAAACTTCTGGACCAAGGGGCATACAACAAAGTACTAGTTTTCGTGTATTTCTAATCGGTATTTTATAATGAAATTTTCAGTTTGTCTCCGCAACGTATCAACGTGTCTGACAATAACGACATCCAAAAAGTGTCAATAAAATTATTTTCGACGCGCGCTTAGCCTTAATTCGTTTGAGCCATACAAAGTAATGTTTTTAGTTGAGATTATTTTAGCTTAGTGTACTATTTAATATAGATATTGTAGGCCATTAACATAATATGAATTAATTTTATAATGATTTGGGGTACACATTATATTTAATAATTTATTATATTTCGCTTCTTACTGATACACAGGCAGAAATTATTCACATTTACCCTCTATTGCTTCGCAATGATGTTGTAGATCATTTATTTATTTCTACCACATTGGTCTACCGCGTAGCCTAGGCATAGCATTTCTGCATGGAACACAACACCGGTGTATCAATCCTGCCATAACTAATCATTAGTTTTTGATGAACATAAGTCTTGTATCCAGAAGAATTAGCTAAATTTACATATAGGCCCTACATACATGAAACTATTGCGATGCATTGCATACATTCTACGTTTAAATATCCGAGAAAAAATCTGGGCCAGTAACTTCTGTAGGGGGCCAGTAACTTTTCAAATCTACTGGCCTGCTGGCCACTGGCTACAAAAGCTTAATGTCAAGGCCTGATATAGCAGTGTATCTGGTCACTATAACTGCTCAAAGTTCTATACACTTCACCCTGACAGACATGGTCGTCCCAACATCAATTTGACTTCTCTGGGAAGCATTCAGCCACTCTGCAGTAACTGCGCGAAGACTATTCGTTCATATGTATCCACCAGTCTATAGGCAGGTGCTCATTTATATAGCTGAGTGAACTGAGACAATTTGTATCGGCGAGAAACACACAGGTAATCCAATGTTCAGCACATTCCTAGGGTGGGTCGAGGCAATGAAAATATCTGTAGATATACAACTTATATTACACGAATCACCATATTATACCAACCCTCTTTGGACTGTAAGTCTCATTCAGATGTATGTTTATGTAGCTCAAAATTTATCTGTGTGCTCCCATCTATGAGATCTTAAATACAATCATATTATTACAGTTGTTTTCTCCTAAAATATTCTCAGTAGTAAAATCACTCATTACTTAAGAAGAGGACGTCTCCTCTGCTTGCATACATAAAAGCAACACTGACACACCCCCAGCTACTAATACCCTATATTATTTAACCCACATATGTAACCACTAATTACCTAACTTTAGTTTCACCCAAGGCTTGGCAATTTCAAGTGCCGACACTTGATCCTTGAAATCCAGTCAATTGGGTTACCTCAACACTGCCACTCTTTGGTCAACCTTGAACACACCTAGGAGACCTCATGGCCATGGTTCAGGGGCATGTCCTACTTGTCTGTGCCCCCAAGTTGGCCAGGGGTACTGGCCCTAGCATTGTTGTCATGCCTGACTGAACCAGTGCATGGCAACTAGAGATAGGATAAACAGCCAAAACGTGACTTCTAATATGTCCACCAAGTGGATACTTTGTATAAAAGGCAGTGAGTATCTGCTTTACCCATCAATGTGAGGAGTCAGTGAGTACACACGACTGACCTTTATGAAGCCAGTTGGGAATGAAGTAGGCCCAGCACACAGCATAGGTGGGAAGCTATCTTAGAAAGTGCAGAATTAAGCAAAACTCACGATTGAGTTTTGTATCAGAGTCAGGGTTTTTGTTAAGTGTGGCTATAGCAGGGACCATGAACCCCAAAGCAGGGACCATTTTTCATGATCAGCCTGTGGCCAAGTCACTACGTATCACAGACCACTGTGGATACACCAGGAGCTTATATATAATGTAATTGTATCTGCATTTTAGGATGTAACATCAATGAATGATAAGCTGGACAATGTGTGCATGAAAAATAAATAAATAACTGCTTTAATTTCCCAGAGTGATTTCAGCAGCCTGTGTTTAATTGTTGTGTCCATTTTGCTATCATGTTGTCACGGATACTGGTAATAACCTCTTGGTTCACTAGGAATGTAGTTACTATACTTTAAGAATAATACAGCCTTAAATTTTTACTTTTCCGATATATTACGAATTTCAACACCCAAAATGAGAACGTCGGACAAGTTCTATGATAACCATTTTTGCAAGTTGTGCACATTCCTTTATTATGAAAATATTAAAATGTCAGGAGTTTAGTTTATACAGCAATAGAAAATTAATGGTTTGTCTAATTGCCTTTTTCTCCAAAATAGGCTAATAATGCCCATATACATGTTCATGAAATTAATGAAAATATTACGAATTATCGCACAGAAACAAATAGCAAAGGTTACTAATAGTACCTTGTTGACATGAACATTGGAAAAAAACACAAACAACTTAATAATTGTTAAAATGTACATCATTTGCCACAATTGATCACATAATTGTCCTGCTTTGGTGTTTGTCATCATTGCATTGCAAACAAATTGTTAGAAAAGTTGTTTTAAATGAAAAAATTATGATTATCGAACTACACAAATTATATTATGTACTAGTCTATGACCTACTCCTAGGGCCTAGGATATAGCGAATGCCACGGTACAGCAACCAGTATACAAGTCATTTTAATAAATACACATAGTCAAATAGTCCATAGAATTGTGGATAATTACTGTGCCGTAATATACACAAGAGAGCAAAACAATACTATGTTTTGCCCGATATCTCAAAAACACCTCATGGTCATTTGATCCCTTTTGCCATTTCATGGCAGTATAGTGCCAGACTAGGTCACTAGTAGGGGTTCACCATGTGCCTGCAGCATACGCTGACTAGTTCCGTAAAACTCTGGCAATAATGGAATATTCAGACACTATTTAAGGATAAAGTTCAGTGACTTTAACATTTTGGGACATGCTTTAACAAATGTTACCTTTTCTTATAAGTTTGCCCTACGGACGACTGTCTCTTAGACATCTCATTTTGCTGAACTAGCGCCACTACTGCATGGTTGCCATTCTGTCCGCTATGCGTGACGTGGTTGGCCGATCTGTCTGCTAGGCGCTTGGCGGACTGTCTAGTAACTACGAAACACACATAACACTATGAATTGTGGGAAGTAAATATGCTTTGGCGATGCGTAAAATGTATGTGCGAACGATTTAAAAACTACCGTTTACTAACGCAAAAAAATTCATTGACCGGCGTTGTTTTGTTGCCACATGTCGTGATCATCAACGATCGCTGACCTGTCTGTGGGACGTCTGCAATGTTTAATGCAAAAGCGGGTTGGTCATTAGCCAACGCGAGGGATAATAAAAATCGGCCTTCCTGTACAATAGACCTCTACATGGACCACCATAGCTGGGTAAATTACCTGGGTCCTGGCTCTTAACCGTTTCAGTGCCAAAGAGCCGATCCCGTCGATCGCCGATTTTACGCAGAAGTGCCAAGCAGCCGATCGCGTTTTTGCGTCGTATACTGCCATTGGCTGGCAGCTTTGTCAGTTTCAAATTAGCCAATGAGATTAACTATTACAAAAGGGAGATGTTCGGCTGCTGTTATTATAATAAGGCTTATATTTATGTGTCTACGCGCATATAGACAGGATGTCGTAACCCAACACGAAAACATGCCAGGTGTGTTTGATTCCGACAGCGATGAAATTGACAATCGAGATGCAGAGGTTGGTGGTAGTAGTCATTCTAATCTAGATGAAAGTAGTGCTGATGTCGTTAGTTCTAGTGATGGGGGTGACATTGGTCAGGCTTTCAATGAGGCTGTATGGATGCATGTTTTACTGCCTGAAGAAATATAATATAATAAACAATTTGTTTATTTCACTTGATCAAACTTGTGTTTTTGTTCATCAATGCATTAGTAATAGTTTCCTACACTACAGCGGACAAACATGTTGTACTGTAATTTGGCTTTTGGGGTATTTCCAATGATCAACTATTGCAAATATGCTTATCTTGTATAATTACGGTAATCGAGGGAGTTGTAAATAACGCCTCACAATTCTGTAAATATTAATTTTTTTACTTTAATTTTCTGACATTTATAATGTGGTACAACAGGTTTGTTCAGTTGGCAGCCATATTGGATGTTGTTAGCCATATTGGGTCACATGACTATTACATATGTGGATTTGAACAGAACTTTGTCTCCCCTTTCTGGAAATATATAGTTTACTAGGTGAAATATGCTCACTAAACACATATGAATACCAGTTTACAGCAACGCATTTATTGTTTAAAATGGCTTGGCACTTCTGACATCATCATAATTTTTCCTGGCACTGAGAGTGACCTACCACTTGTTGACTACATATACAACAACCTGAGACCATAGCACACTATCTTATTATAACTGAGCTAGCGTATGTATCATGTATCCTTCTTATGCTACTCCTCTACCAAACTTTCAGGGGTTCATCTACGCCCACTGGGAGGATATGCAACCTTTTTTTTTCGAAATTCATCCCACCATTACGGCAATTACCCTGAATTGTAGAATTGCTCTACATCATAGACTGCAATACTTATCAGGTGTTATTTGGACTTCTTAATAATTACAAGAACACTTTCTTTCACTGTACAATTAAAGAATGGAATAATTTACCACAAACAGCCACTATAGCTTCAAAACACAGCTTTAAAGCTCTGTACAACTACATACAATATCATCACCCCCCCGCACACGCCTGGCTTAAAAACCGAGTGAGAAGTCGAAATACACAGAAGACTAACTAATGGAACTACCTGCAGTGACTTCAGACAAGAACGTGTCAACAGTGAACTGTCCCTGAGAATGTAACACAGACACTGGAGACAAGTGACACCAGCAGCCTACTAAATGTTCCACCTGTGTGTGCTGACAATAGAAGCAATAACAGCTGATTGACCTGCATCATTAACTGTGCAACAATGGTTGACTGACTCAGATGTGTGCACTAAGCACAGCTGCTAAAGTGAACATTCCTGTCAGACCCATCTCTGCCAGCACACCAGAAGACATTACAATGTATGATATTTACAAGAGTATCTTTGATAGACATGGGTAATAGTAATATTCAATAGCTGCTCTCCTGGCCATCAAGCCATTATAGTATGTAGACACTTTAGCTCACCCCACCTTGGGAGATGACGTTACACACTGCAGGATAGTAAATTATAATATTTTAGCAGTAGATATACTTGAAGACTTTCTGTAACAGTAATATATCATGTATCAATATCAAATACATCAATAGTAATATATCACATGCGTTGTAACAGCAACATACATGTTAAGTCTCCCGGATTTGCCGGGAGACTCCCGGAAATCTATCAAATCTCCAGTTCTCCCGGATGGGAGAACAAATCTCCCAGATTTCTGATGAAACCAAAAACATGTTTGTGTGGCCTAACAAAAGATCGTCAATCCCTCCCTTTACCCATGCCCTCAACAAAAGCAGGGGTTATTTCAATCAAGTTTTGTGTAGAAGAAACATAGCTAAACAGTATCCTTGTGCTTTGCCTGTTGCCCTGTTGTTAAGTTATTTATACGCTTTAGATGAACGATCCCCCAGTCGCCAACATGTGCACATCAAGTTCAAATATTGCCCATCAATACATCTCCAGTATATACAAATTTCATTTCATTTATGTATATTTGATAATTATCACAACCGCAGCACATTATGAACGAAGACATAATAAAAAAGTTTTCAGCAAAAAATGCCTCCACCACCCAAGATCACAAACTTTGAACAAAATTAAACTGCTTCAGTTCTAGCCCTGCCAGTAAATATTATTAGTTAGTGTAATCAAATATGTAGGCTACTGCCTGCTAGGTAAGGGATTTTTGTCATTCCGTAATATATCTCAGGAGTTGAAACAAACGTTGTACACCACCAGAATACTGTAACCATGTTATATATCTTACTAGTCCACACAGAATTTATCTACTGCCAAAATGTTTATTAACATGCAATTTAATAGTTCATATGCAGTGTAGTTGGAACTAAAGCTGATATGGTGGTAATTTTTATGAGGGGTGAGGATGTGAAATACTCTGATTTACGTGCAATTCTCCGATACCCTCCAATTTAGTACAATTCTCCAATATTCCGAGCCCCTCCAATTTACGTACAATTCTCCAATATACTATAAACAATGTACAAACAATGGTTAAGTCGTTATTCAAACAACATCATGATAACTTTATAATTTAACTCTTTTTATGCCAGAGGCCCATCCAAAATAAGCCTCCTAGTTCCCAAACAGATGTGCTTTCGCAGCGATTTCATTCTTTTTGTCTGAACTTTCCTTGTTCATGTTGTATTTGTTATGCTTTACGTGTCAGCAAGTACTATAAACTGTATACGAAATGAAAGTTAATTAAATTATCTTTTAAATGGCGTGAATTTTATAAATGTAGGTCCATTTTAACTTCATCATATTTTTTTTTATAAATGTTCGAGTTCACAAATTTTTTTTTATAACTAGTCGACTTCAGATGCCATAATGACAATGATTAATTATTTTTTTAACTACAAGTATCAGTGAATGAAACCTTCAGAATTAAGTTCTGATCCAAATTGTAAGAAATTTAGAAAAAAATTATTATCCATTAAACCATCAGACGCCGCTCTGTGCAGTCCTGGAACGGCCGCATACAGGACCCTCTATAAAAAAATCCTGGCGAATAACTACTGAACTAAACGCTGGGAATAGGGGAGCATGTTTTAATAAAATCCTGGGGCCTAATGGGTTAAAGTGATGGTATATTTGATCAAATAAGGTAATGATAGTAAATCACAAAACGTGTCACCATTTTTTCTTCACTTTGAAAAATATCAGTTGTAAAAGAACAACAGCTACATTGTTTGTAATTTTTAAATTTGAATACATGAATCATCTAAGAACGCATCTACATCATTGTTATCGTGCACAGTGAATGGAGTCAGCCATTTTGCGATAACAATGAAAATCAACACTTTATTTAGTAATTTTCTACATTCAAAATCATCATCGAAGATTTAAACTGACCAGAAGTGTCCCGGGCCAGTACACACACACATTTTGTGATGTCATAGTGTATTCGACCTATTAAGCGCACATGCCCTAGTTAGGATACACATCCTTTTTTAATCAGCAGGATACATAATTATTGTAATTTGACTAGTGTGGAACAACTGAAAAGTGTCATCATCTGGTGTAAACAGTTGGCACTACTTTTCAATTGTTCTACACTAATCACCAAATGACACCACAAAATGGTGTCACTTGGTGACATTTTTCCATGGCCCAATTTTTTCTCTCAAACGGACTGGACTGTATGCTTGTTATGTCAAATACGGTATGTGTACGTGTACTCAGGGTAATTCGATAGGCCTATGCACCCTACATTATAATACACAAAAAGTCGGGATATAATGGGTAACTACGTAAAAAGTCCTAGTCGGGATAGAATGGGTAACTATGCAAAAAGTCGTAATCGGGATAGAATGGGTAACTACACAAAAAGTCATTGTTGGCATAGAAAGGGTAACTACACAAATAGTCAGTCGGGATAGAATGGGTAACTACGCAAAAGGTCATAATCTGGAGAGTTAAGAAAATACCTGCTCAGTGGAACAATGCATGATTAGCAGGCCAGTTGTGTTGCATTGTGGTAGCAGGCTATGGCTTCTAATGTAATAGCACTTGTTGTTGAAAGTTCATGTGTTGAACTGGATTAATTAAATAAAAGCTAACTATTAAAATCGTGCCATGACAAAAGCAGCCCCCAAGACACAATCTCCTGGACCCAAGTCCCCCTCCTTACACATGCACGTTTATATATTATATACATATTTTTTGGTGGAAATCAATTGTGCTGCATTGGGTAGGCTGGCTTACTCAAAAAAGAACTCATAAGGAGATCATATTTGGTAGGTGTGTTCCCCGAGGGGAACCTGTGAATGTAAAGGTGAAGTCACCACAAGTTTGCTGCTTGAAGACATTTACATAACAGTAGAACACAACCACAGAGCTAGTGTACAGACATTGCCAGACAGCTAAGGTTGTGAAACTTCATGCCACCATTTGTTACCAAAATTGTTGTAAATGAAAATAATTAGACTATTATTTCACAATGTCTTCTGTTTAGTTATATTAAGATGGGTGATTTTGTCCTAGTTGCCTTTTGGGAAGAGGGCTTTTGTTCAGGGGTGGGAATTTTGTCTTGGAACGGTACAACCATTTACAGACCCATCAAAAATAGTTATTTGACATTCAGTGGCAGTAATAATGTCGCCGTAATATACATCAATGTAACAGATCAGGATCAATGTAATATAATAGAAGTAGTAAGGGTTTCCGCAGTAAGAAATAATAGAAGGCCTGTTTTATCATTAATTATCCGATTTAATTTTTGTTAAGTGATCTGTGCTCAGACTGAGCAGTTCTATTCAAAAGGATAACTTTAGTAGGTCTGAGGTGCATATCAAATGCTCATGTGGCATAGCTAATAGTAATTATTATCTGTCCATTATTGAGAGCAGGGACGATCACTTTGAATATGGATAAAGCTGTGAGACAAACAAGATATATTTACCCTCCTTCTAGCTGGGACCTTCAAATCGAGCAGCCTTGACATCTATGCAGAAGAAAACTTGTCTCACACTCACGTGTGCTTGACTGCTAGTCAGTAATAAGTGAGGTCATCTCTACTTGCCCCAACAGAATCACCTAATCTGATAGTCTGAACTCTACCTGACCTAGTAGTGACCTTAACGCCTAGGTGTATGACCTGCCTGGTTGACCGAAGAACAATGAGCGATTTATGCAAGACTGCTTATGTAAACCGATATGCATTCACATCTATTGAATTACAATACATCACTGCGAGAGTCGTAAATCACAGTCATGGAACAGTTATCTATGATCAAGCATGTCTGCCATAACATAAAAAAATTAACATATTATATAAAGTGCATTTTCACTTGGGTATAAAGTGTTATTGCACGAATAAACATGTTGCAACAACACTCCATAGACCCCAGTGTCAACATATACATATATGTTGACAGATGAGTGGATGACTCTACTAGTAGTTAGAGAGAGACCTGGCAAGCCTTGACATTAAGCTTTTGTACCCAGTGGCCTGTCGGGTCAGTAGATGTTAAAAGTTACTGGCCCCCCAAAAAGTTACTGGCCCGAAAGTTGTTATTGATTTAAAAAACCAGTTTGGCCGTTATTTATTTTGCCTTTGGTTATTTACTTTCATGCTTTAAGTCAGAATTCGCTGTGGCAAACAATGTTGCTGCAGGAATCGTTTCAGAATCATAATGCCCTCTGTCAAAGTTCGCACATCGTTGCTAGCAGCGACATAATGTGGACTTTTTTGTGAGGCTCGTACATATCAAAACAAGATGGCAACTATACGAAGTGACAACACGAAATTAGATGAGATGAAGATTGTGTTTAATTGTAACGCCGGGGTGGATGGCAAGGACAAGCGATTGAAACAATCATCTGTGGCTGTAACTAATGGGATAAAAACGATCTGAAACTTTGTTGGCCCATAGGGCCAGTAAAATGTAGAAACTTTTGGCCCGAACTGGCTCGACAGCCCCAAAAAAGGCGCCGAGCCAGTGTTAATGTCAAGGCCTGCATGGAAAAGCAGACATTTTCTGAAAGCTGAATGAACAAGATATCCAACCAACCATGATTTATTGATGAAAACACAGACAGGTGCATGACAGTTATCATGGAAAGCAACAAAATGTATGAGAATTGAAGAAAACCTGAATGATCAAAATAAAAGGGTGGTACTGAAATAAATGCTCACTTCTTAAACACTCATTCAGAACAAGCCCGTCCCGCAGTCAAGGAGTTAACAATTACACAAATCTGCGCTCAGAGTGGAGGGTGGGTAACACTGACACGGGAAGACTGCATGGGAAGACTGCATGAAGAGAGATTTAGTGGGAGTGGAGAACGAGAGAGAGGGATAGGGGAGTGGAAGCGGGGGTGGGGAGGGGGGATGGGGGTGGAGATAGTGCAATAAAACAGGATCAGCACTTGACGAAAGGAAAGCAAAAATCAGTGACTGCCATCAATGCCAACATCAACCTGGACTTAAAGAATAAAGAGACATTACTCAACCTCACCCTGGACTTCATGGATAAAGCTCAACATTATTCGGAAAACCAACATTTTCACAAAACACTTTTTTAATGGCTCCCAAATTCCAAAACAATAAAATTATTGAATTGTCCAAATTAATTATAAATATGGCATAGTCCCTGCTGTTACTGCAAATTATAAGAAAGCATCTGGTATCACAATTACCCTACATAACTAACTGAAGGCATACAAACTTAGTGCATGCCCCCCACTAAAAAGTTTGCTTGGTACATGGATACAATGGCCTACACTTTCAAGCTGCACAACCTGTACAATATTGTCCAAAATGGCCCACATTTACAACCTATTGGGGTCACTGGCCCAGGGCTCTACATTCACTCCTAGAAGGCACTTGACCTGTAGGACAAGTACTTAACGAGTTATGTTTACTTGTCCCACCTGAAAACTACAAATGCAGTGAATTGTCATGGCATGATATGACACCCACCTGGATCTGTATAATAACAAGGATGATGTTTCTAACAAATATGTTTTAGCGCATTTTCCGAGTGTAGAAGGAAAAATATAAATAATTCTAAGAAACAAGATAGCGTTTACTAACGTTTAGTGTGTTAAAAAGTAATTCTGAAATTTTTTAATATTCTTACCAAAAGGAAATTATTCGGAATTAACATGCACATTTAGGCAAAAACTTTTCATGTTTACTAATAACAACAGTGCATATTTAGCAAGATCTATAATATTCTGCATGGAAAAAACTGCTAGCACCTAAAATCTCGTATCACATAATATATTTAATTAAGATTGTCCAGTACGTAAATGGTAACAATATGCAACAAATAAATGACAGTAAACGATTATTGCATTAATAAAACAGAATAAATTAACCACTAATTATGGGCCTTTCATTATGACCTATGACGCTATGTATACTGTGAATGCAACTAGATTGAGAAATGACAAAAACACACTCATACTTGCGAGAGTATGACTTAGGGTTGCTGCTGTAGCTGTCAGCATACTTGTGTTAACATATAGTGGTGATATGATTGTAGTATGTTACGTTAATATGTGCAACAAAACGTGCTTAGTAACATAAATATGTGTAACTTTTGCCAAGTGGCATTAAATTATGCAGGCGTTTGTTACAATCGCGATCTGTTTCTGACATTATATTACAATTTTATGCGTTCCTGTGTAGCAATAATGTTAAAAAATCAAAACATAAAACTGGCGTCAGAAGTGTAGCTATGTAAGGGGTCAGTTAAATAAGGAACTTACTCACTATCCTAGTGAGTAAGTTAATTTCTAAAGTACTACATGTGCCACCTGGTGACTACTTTGTCAGTAGTCGCAGAAAGAAAACAGTAATACGTGTGACATCGAACACAATTATAGATTCCATTAAACGTTATTTATTTTGGGTGTCAACAAGTCAAAACATTTAAGCTTTTTATTAAAACGAACAGTACGTGTTTTATATTGCAATGACATGAACTATTCCGGTGGGACAAGGGTCCAGGATTATGTACTTGTCCTACACTATTAGCTACTTGTCCCGGACAAGCGAACAAGCGTTAATATTGAGCCCTGTGGCCTACTAGACCAAGATCCTAGATTGAACCATGCAATACTTTGACTACATATCACGCCTCATAAACCAAGATTGCATGATTCGGGTCATCTCGACCTAGGTCATGGTCACAGCTGAATCCAGCTGAAGGCTATAACCAGCCATTCTTATGTGGGCTTACATAATAAAGGTAATTATGACTAGTTCCACATGCCACCAATCATGTGAATCAGCACAGAAGCAGTAACAGAGCACCAATGGAATCTCCTACTCAGCGTGATCAAAGCATCAGGTGAGATGATAAGTACTGACAGTAAGATTGACCAACTACTGAGTTCAACGACCTGCCACTGTAATGACTAACTCCAACCTGAACACACACACTGTGTGATACAGTCCGGCAGTCAAGAGACACAGTAGCAACAATGCCTGGAATAAGCTTACTATTACATTTACTAAAAGTTTTAGCATGCACTATTCACAACAATCGTAAAAATACCATGCACAGCGGTGCTAACAATTGTCCATGCTATTGATCCGAGTTAAGTAATCTACGTCAAACTTCCTCATGTACGTAATATCCCCATGCTGGGTTTAAATTTTTTCTATGTACAAATCATCCCCATGGGTGCCCAGACACGCCTACAAAATGTCAGCCCATACATGCAAAAAGCTGCTTTATATTACAGACTACGGCCACTCCAGTATCCACAAAAAGGTTATAAATTTATCTGTTAATTTCAACTGTACAGCGCATTTGATGATTCACAAGTCTGCGTAGATTTCAACATCTGAAAATAGCTGCACTGTCATGAACTGATATGAGGCAATATTTTTTTTTTAATGACACAGTAGCAATATGTTTTGGGAAGGAGTGCTTGCGTTTCTAACATAAACATGAATCAGCATTGTTAACATTACCCTTAAGTCCGGGATAACAACAATGGTCTCAACTGTCATTCTCATATACCATATGTGCCGTCACCAGTAATGACAGCCAATCCCCACCAGCCCCATTACTAATATCACTGTTGGTCTGTCACAGATAATATTTGTCTGCTTATCAAATTCAGGATGCTGTCAGGGACAATTAAGTTGCTACACATGTATGACAAGTCCACAGACCGGGAAGCTTGCCCAACAGGACATGTGCTTTTGAGTCAGCTGTTTATTTTATAAAAAGTCTGGCAGTAAACTGAAATTGACACTGGACTCAGGCATAACAACTAAATTGTATTAATATTTAAGCTTTCGACTAGTCATAATGCTACTGCCTAATGGTCATCAGATGGTGCAAGTATTTAGCCTTTTTAGGATTACCCACTTCACTAGGAGAGCAGTACTGTAAGACTGAAAGCGTAAACACAATTTCATTGTTCCTCTCAAAGAAATGTACAGTTTTTATTGGGTAACTCAGCTGCTATGGAGTTTAGTATAATTAAAATGCCTCAATTCTCTAAATTTATTCAATCTCCAAGTTTATGTAAATTAATGATGTTATACTTAGACATAGATAAAGAAGAATACGATTTAATCTTGTAGTTGCACAGATAATAATATCGACAAATGCAAATCATCTGATGCTTTCTGTATTAATCATTAACACAAAAAGTGCTGTTCACATTATTATTATTATTGTGTTACTATTTTATAAATAAGTTGTATCAGCACTCTAGAAACTTTAGACCCCCTCCCGAATAAATTCTGTGAAATGTTGATAATTCTCCAAATTGATGAGAAATGGTGGTCATATTTCGCATGCGACTAACGTTAACTTTAAGGCTGTTGCTAATGTCCGGACCCGGATGTACTGCAAAACGGCTATTGGTCTGGCATTTCATGTGCGCGTGCGCAATGAGAACCTGTTGGCAAAAAATAGCAGCAGCTAAAGTTCTGTCACTGCCAGACAACGAATGAATCAGCCATGCTAGTATAGGTCCGGCACTAAAACATTGCAACACTAACTGCCGCACATCTCACGCAAGCGACAATAAGGCTGATGTCTTGGTCTTCGAAAGGTCAAGGCATATGTTTATTGCTATTATTGTCAATTATATATGTGTTCAAGTGCAGTTATGCACAAAACTGTCTTCATTGACATTGTCAATCAAGATTTAACAAGATTTGCCATCCAAGCCAAAGGCCCAGATGGCAAGTGGACAAGGAAGCCATTGGCTTATCGAGAGTCCAACAATGTTCATCTACTTATAACCCGCCCTCCTGAGATATGTGTCAACCTTGTTTTTAAACATATTCACGCTGCTAGCAGTTACACAATCTGTAGACAATTTGTTCCATTCATTTATTGTCCTCTGTGAGAACGAGTGCTTCCTGATGTCCAATCTACATTGATCCTTTACTAATTATACCTCATGTCCTCTAGTTCTGCTATCCTTCTTGAGTGAGAAAAACATATTTCTATCAATATTTTCATACCCATTCAATATCTTAAAAACTTCAATCTGATCTCCTCTTAACCTCCTTGTCTCTAGAGTTGTTAAACCACATTCTTTCAGGCGTTCTTCATAACTAAGGTCTCTCAGTTCTGGAATCATTTTAGTTGCTCTCCTTTGTATGCGTTCAAGCGTATCTATATCCTTCTTACGATATGGTCTCCAATCAGCGAAGTATGAAGATATATCTGCCTGTCTAAACTAAAGATGTCTAATACTTTTGAGATTGTTGAAGAAGAGAAGAGACCTATCCTGGTTATACTTTTAAAATAATGATATATCATTACTTTATCAAATTTGAGATTATCAGATAATATTCCAGTGCTTAGCACCTGGTTTATTAATGATTTGTTGACCATGTGTAACCTGTTTGCGAAAATGATATGCCACTGGGAATTAGGCAAAGTCAATCGCCCTACAATTTTTTTTCTATCTGGCTTTTACTGTAGTAGAGGCGAAGATCTGGTTCATCAAAAGCTAAGTATTTTCATGAAACGTGAAACCTTACAAAAACGCCTTAAACAGAGCAATAAACATGTCTTTCGTGTCTGTATGCATTCTTATATGTATATCACTAAAGTTACCTGACAATAACCATGTAAAAGTGTGAAATTATTACCTTTTTGTCAGAACGTATGTGCTTGTCAAGGTTTGTATATAACCGGATGTTGTTGTGAGCGAGAAAAGCATGCGGGATTTCCATAGATCTATATAAGGTCACGCTAAGAATTGCCGTCTGCTGGCCATAGAGTTACATCATTAATAATGCCCCTATAAACTATTAACTTACTAACGGGTGTTTTATTTATTTCTGTGCTGCTGGCCCATTCTGGCCTCATTCTACACAAGATCGCGTTAGATCACGTGCACAGTATGGCGGCTAATTGTGAAATGTTTTCTATGTCACCGATAAAAGTACTCATAAGTAATTATTTGGAGCACATATCTTCAGTTTCTTGACGCCCAATCGTCGGTTGTATGTCACGGAATACACATGTGAAACGGTTAGTGCGTATCGGTTTTAAAACTTAAGTTATTAGTTCCGTAGCCAAATGGCTACGGAACTGCCAAAACCATGCTTTAGCAAATGCCGTACGGGACTTTCGCCCCAGAGACGAAGCGAATTTTTTTGCCTACTGGGAATAGGCGCACACACTTACTGCACATATGAAGCAGACAGTGTGCCGGACCAATAGTTATACTGTTGTGCTTACGGGTCCGGAGCACTAGCTACTTCGTAATTTTAATTAGTACAGGGCCCTCGATCTTCCCTCCCCCTTATCATGCTTTCTATGTCACTATGAACAGGTAGGTCTAAATGTTGGCAACTGTGAACAGACTTTTACACACATTGTCGACTTACTTTAGTTACTGCATCAAGATTTAAATTAACTACTAATATTAGTAATACACAAGTAATATTAATAATAAACATATTGTCAATTATATTTATTGTACATTGATTTATGACGATTGAACCAATCGAGGCTAAACCAACAATCATATAGACTACTAAAATCACACGAAGGGGCGAGACGTGAAGGGTATGTCAAGCAAATCATCACCCGTAACGTAACGTTGGTCGAGTCGTGTGTGAGCAGGCTCTAAGTTGCCCGTGAAAAGTCGATACAATCACAGCCATCGTCATTGACGTCAGTGACAATAGCAGCGCAGACGATACTGCTAATGTTGATCGCCAAAATTAGCTTCGCATATTTTATAAGAACACATGTTGTACATATAGGAAACCGGCAGAATAACAAACGAAAACATACTTACGTGTTGCTCGACAAAGTATTTCTCGGTGTACTGTCCGTGTCGACCACGTTCGCTATAAAAATCGCCACATTTTGCACTCAGCACTGACGTCTGCACTCGACACGCAAACGCACTGCTTGCAAGTTGCAATCGTGTGAATATGGTCGTAACGTGTGCCCAAAACTTGATGGTCTGTCGAATTTCATCGCCCTGTTTGTGTCATAAGATGGTTGGTGGCACGAATGGTGCCAGGCGTGGCGTTTGTTATCCGTGCGTGGAGGTGGCGATATTACGGGTTTAGCGTTTGCCGTCCATTGCTGATCGTTAACGTTTCCGGAAACATTACAACAATACCGCGTCAACAAAGGTCAAGGTCGTCATGTAGACGTCGGAGTCGCGTGCATAACACGACTGCGAGCCGAGTGAAACACGTGTGTCTCGGAATAATATATTTGTCATTTCATTCACCAATTGCTAACATCCTACCACTAGTACCACAATAACACGCACAGCCTCGATGATTCAACATTAATTTTCAGCGGCAGTGCCCAACAATCATTTGAGTCTGTTAATTTATATATTTGGGGACATCTCAGCGCATTTTGTATATTCAAACTCTTAAGTTTCAAAGAAAACGGCACATTAGAAATCGTTGTAGGACTACACGAAGCACACAAACGGGTACGCGCACAAACACGTGCATGCGCACAAACACGTGCATGCACGCACACGTTAGCGAGCACGCACGCACGCACGCACGCACGCACGCACGCACACACGTGCATCCATCCATGCACGTGAACTACGATTGTATTCTGAATAGGCTACGACGTACCGACGCGATCGAGAACTACCATCAACAGCACGGGACGTCGCCAGCACGTATCGGCGTTTTGCACACAGCGCGAACGTGTGCACTCGGCACGGAAACGTGGGCTGTGCTCAACCCAGCATGCAAACAATCCTGCATACGGTTAACACCACCTGTAATAATTAAGTGAATGAATAGGCTATCCGCATGATCTTTGATCTAAAATAACATCGCCACGAAGGTCCTATACATTTAAGCCATAGATATTAAGTCGGGCGTCGATCGAAAGAGATAATTTTAACGCAGCAGGTTTGTGAATGTGTGACCAATAATGATTTAATAGGCCTAGACCCTATATACAAACTCAGGCTACATACCTACCGGTAGACTACCACATTATTAAATAATAAAAAAATCGGGTAAAGTAGAGAATGTGTGTGTGTGTGCGTGTGCGTGTGCGTGTGCGTGTGCGTGTGCGTGTGCGTGTGCGTGTGCGTGTGCGTGTGCGTGTGCGTGTGCGTGTGCGTGTGCGTATATATATATATATATATATATATATATATATATATATATACATATACATACATACATACATACATACATACATACATACATACATACATACATACACACACATACATACATACATACATATATATATATATATATATATATATATATATATATATATATATATATATATATATATATATATATATATATATATATATATATATATATATATTCATTACACAATTACAGAATCGAATATGACAAACTAATAACGGTCGAAGAGCAAATAGGCCTACTTTGGGTAATCATGAACTAGATTGGCCTAAATTATTTACGCCGCTGAATCACATTCTTAGGCCTACCTAAATGTTTCTGTGCAGATGCATTCATTCAATCATTCCACATGATTCTACGTACAGAAAAGCATACATTAATTTAGAATATTGTTTTTTGCGCACTTTTGCGGTCCAAATTGCAGGTTACATCCGCAGTGAGCAAACATATAAGCCACTAGCTCTCACCGAAGAAGACGCTGATGCGTCTCGGTGCTAATTGCACCAAAAAGTGCGCAAAAACACTTTGTTCTAAATGAATTTTTTTTGTACGTGGAATGGTGTGGAATGATTGAATGAATGCATCGGCATAGAACAAATAAGGTAAGAATGTCGTTCAGCGGCGTAAATAATTTAGGCCAATCTAGTTCATGATTACCCTACTTTGGTTGCTAGGCAGATTTCCGACAAAATCTAGTTGATTTTGTTTGATTTCGTAGCCTGATAGACGATGACGCTCGATCGGAATAGGAATCCTGTAGGCCGGTTCCGTGGCGTATCTAGGATATTACAAGGGGGCGTTTAATCACCCATTTATTTACCATGCTTAAACAATTAAGCCAAAGGGGACATGACGCAATGCCACCCTAAATTAATGCGCCACAGCTTTCCTACTTTCTAAAAACAGTCGAAGCCATTTCTGGTGGCGTGTGGCGTTATTGATGTTTGGTGTCAATCGAGGCATATAGTTGATGCTACTCCTCGACAATGGTTCGATCCCGTTTATGGAAACTCTTCAGGGCTAAATGGTAGTTCGTAAGTGACTGTTATGCTGCCGCCGGCTACCCAGCGTTGCTACCGCCGGCGCCTTTGCCCCATGTTGGCGTAGGCGTTGCGGGAGGCGAATTCAGACGAGACTCGCGAGTCTAGGTCTCTGTTGAGTCTACCAAGTTCGACTTTGTGTTGCACGCACGCACGCACGCACATACATACACTGTGTCTAAACCACGCTGTGAACTACAATTGTCTTCTGAGAATGCTGTAGGCCTAATTGATTACACATTGAACCTACGCGATTGAAAACTACTGTCAACAGCTGGGCACGTCGCGGCGTTCTGCACACATCACCGATATGTGTACTCGCCACGCAAACGTTCTGCACACAGCACCGATATGTGTACTCGCCACGCCAACGTGGGCTGTGTAACTGTGTTCAGCCCAGCATGCAAGCAACCCAGCACACAGTTGGCACTAATAATTAAATGAGTGAATAATTGGCTAGCCGCTTGATTTTTTTTATCTAAAATAACATCGCCACGTAGGTACAGGACCTACATTAAGTCAATCAAAGGAGCCGATTTTATTGCTGCAGGTTACACCATTGTGACCAATCATGACTTAATCGGCCTATGTGCCTATATACAAATTCAGAGGTAGGCTACATACCTACCGGTAGGGTAACCCGGGGCAGGGCGGCCCACCAAAGGAAAACTGTACACCATTAAACTACGTTAACATGTCTTCAATGTGCTCATATTGTAGACAGATATTTGCGTTACCGATTGGAAAATTATTTTCAGCAAATTGACAGCCTAGATGAGTTGCATAAAAAAAACAGCAAGAGTACCCAAAAAACCATCTTGCCCCATCCCTGGGGCAAGACGGTCAATAGCTCCCTCCCCCGTGGTTTTCGCGTGTATGAACGAACCACTGCCTAAACATAAAATGTATACATGCAAATGGCATGATAGCAATCTATTAGGCTATTGTAATCCATACATAATATAATATTGGCTTAGTAATATTCGATCATAATTACAGCCTACAGGCTAGCAGAACATAAATTATGCAACGTTCATATTATATTAAATGTATTAAACATAATTGGTCATGCGTAATGCATTTTATACATTATGACCCTGTGCATGCGGGATAAAACATAGGACCCGTCTTGCCCCAGATGCATGGGGACCGTCTTGCCCCAGATGCATGGGGACCGTCTTGCCCCAGATGCATGGGGACCGTCTTGCCCCACATGCATAGGGACCGTCTTGCCCCACATGCATGGGGACCGTCTTGCCTCATATGCATGGGGACCGTCTTGCCCCACATGCACGGGGACCGTCTTGCCCCACATGCATGGGGACCGTCTTGCTCCACATGCATGGGGACCGTCTTGCTCCACGTGCATGGGGACCGTCTTGCTCCACATGCACTGCGTGTGTCTTAACACGATGTATACAAAACACAACATAATACTGCCTCGTTTTGTAATGTTTGTCCTGTTAACTGATTAAAAATAGTATTATGTCACCAATTATGTTCATGATTCATATCGTTACATAGTGAGTCACACCATTTTACTATTGCCAAAATATTAGAATAGAGCGTATAACAGGGAATATAAAAGTTAAAAAACACACTGATTTAATTACGTCTGTCTCGTGTTGAGCTTTCGGGGTGGGTATCCGATTGATGTTCACTTCATTTTGTATCAGATTTAGGGACTTTCAGGGTTTTATATTTTGCGTACGTGGGGGGGGGGGCGTCTTACCTCCAAGGGCCGTTTTGTCGCAGGTTACCCTACAACATGATTCAAATTGAAAAATCAGCGTAACGTAGAGTATTGTCCTGTGTTCGTCACACAAGTGTAACGTCGAATATGACAAACCTACTGTATATCGGTCGGAGAGCAAATACTGCGTATGCTAGGCAGATTTCCAACCAAATCGAGCTGATTTTGTTTGATTTCGTAGCTTGATAGACGATGACGCTCGATCAGAATAGGAATGCTATAGACCAGTTAGCCAAAGACAAGTGTTATACGGATTAAATCAGCTTTATACAGAATTTCAAGTCAAAAATACGGATTTCAACTAAAATTACGTAGCATGTCTGAAACTATAAGCCCCACGGTTCCCTCTGGTGGCGTATATAGGATCTTGCAAAGTGGGAACCAGGGAAGTGGGGGGTGGGGGTGGGCAAGCTCAATCACTGGGGTGGGGGCACGCCCAACTACCCATTAGTTTACCGTGCTACAATGTAGCGGCGCAACGAAAAAATACTGAAAAATACTGAAAAAAAATTAAAACAATTAACCAAAGGGCACGGGACAATTCCTCCATAAATACGCCTGTGGTTCCCTACTTTCTAGGAATTGTCGAAGCCACTGCACCTGCACACATCATTTTCTGGGGACGCGTGGCGTTAGCGATGTTTGGTGTATCGATGCACAGAGTTTATGCCACTCCTTGACTATAGGCCGATCCCGTTTATAGAAACTCTCCAAGGCCAAATGACTTAATGTGTGCCAAGGACGTCGCTTGTGAGCAGCTAGCGTTGCGCTCGTCTATGTGATAATGACCTTGCAGATTGTGGCGGGCCGTGTAACAACGTGACTTCGCACATTGGCAATACTAAAAAAAATACACACCCTCCTGACGGGATATCTTTGTGTTTCGTAAGTGACTGTCACGATAACTTAGTAGTTCGTAAGTGACTGTCATGCTACCGCCGGCGCCGTTGCCCCCGCTGGAGTTGGCGCTGGTGTTGGCGCTGGTGTTGGCGCTGGTGTTGGCGCTGGTGTTGGCGCTGGCGTTGCGGGAGGCGAAATCAGAAGAGACTCGAGTCTAGGCCTGTATTGTGTCTGTAATATGTATAAACAGTTAAACATACTTATACTTAACTGTTAAACTGCTACCAAGTTCGAGTTTGTATTGTTTTATTTTGGAAGTGTAATGTGCCATTTTATAGATTACATTTTTAATTAAAATTAACGTCTAGCTATATTGCCTACACAGGCCTAACAGTCATTGGAGCCTGCTAATCATGCTGTTTGGGAACATCTCTGAACATTTGATGTACCTGTGCAAACTCGCGCGCACACGGACACACGTGTAGGCTACGCATGCACGCATGCGCATACACACACCATAGCTATAAGCCATGTTGTGAACTACGATTGTCTTCTGAGAATAGCTATAGGCTTGATTGATTACTCATACGACCAACGCGATCGTGCACTACCGTCAACAGCAGGGCGCGTCGCCAGCACGTCTCGGCGTTTTGCACACAGCGCCGACGTGTGCACTCGCCACGCAAACGTGCGTGCGTGCGTGCGTGCGTGTGTGTGCGTGTGCGTATATATACATATATATATATATATATATATATATATATATATATATATATATATATATATATATACATACATACATACATACATACATACATACATACACACACACACACACACACACATACATACATACATACATATATATATATATATATATATATATATATATATATATATATTATATATATATATATATATATATATATATATATATATATATATATATATATATATATATATATATATATATATTCATTACACAATTACAGAATCGAATATGACAAACTAATAACGGTCGAAGAGCAAATAGGCCTACTTTGGGTAATCATGAACTAGATTGGCCTAAATTATTTACGCCGCTGAATCACATTCTTAGGCCTACCTAAATGTTTCTGTGCAGATGCATTCATTCAATCATTCCACATGATTCTACGTACAGAAAAGCATACATTAATTTAGAATATTGTTTTTTGCGCACTTTTGCGGTCCAAATTGCAGGTTACATCCGCAGTGAGCAAACATATAAGCCACTAGCTCTCACCGAAGAAGACGCTGATGCGTCTCGGTGCTAATTGCACCAAAAAGTGCGCAAAAACACTTTGTTCTAAATGAATTTTTTTTGTACGTGGAATGGTGTGGAATGATTGAATGAATGCATCGGCATAGAACAAATAAGGTAAGAATGTCGTTCAGCGGCGTAAATAATTTAGGCCAATCTAGTTCATGATTACCCTACTTTGGTTGCTAGGCAGATTTCCGACAAAATCTAGTTGATTTTGTTTGATTTCGTAGCCTGATAGACGATGACGCTCGATCGGAATAGGAATCCTGTAGGCCGGTTCCGTGGCGTATCTAGGATATTACAAGGGGGCGTTTAATCACCCATTTATTTACCATGCTTAAACAATTAAGCCAAAGGGGACATGACGCAATGCCACCCTAAATTAATGCGCCACAGCTTTCCTACTTTCTAAAAACAGTCGAAGCCATTTCTGGTGGCGTGTGGCGTTACTGATGTTTGGTGTCAATCGAGGCATATAGTTGATGCTACTCCTCGACAATGGTTCGATCCCGTTTATGGAAACTCTTCAGGGCTAAATGGTAGTTCGTAAGTGACTGTTATGCTGCCGCCGGCTACCCAGCGTTGCTACCGCCGGCGCCTTTGCCCCATGTTGGCGTAGGCGTTGCGGGAGGCGAATTCAGACGAGACTCGCGAGTCTAGGTCTCTGTTGAGTCTACCAAGTTCGACTTTGTGTTGTTTTATTTTGGAAGTGTAATGTAAAATTTTTAGATTACATTTTAAATTAAAATTAATACCTAGCTACATTGGCTATATAGGCCTAATTAACAGTCGTTTGAGTCTGTTAATTATGCTATGCTTGGGAACATCTCGGAACATTTGATATACAAACTCTATCGGGATATTCTGTTGCAAGTTTCAAAGAAGAAACCGGGACATTAATTAGAATTCGTTGTCTTCGAAGCACACACACGTGTACGTGTACACACACGCACACGCACACACCACGCACGCACGCACACACGCATACACGCACGTGCACACGCGTGTAGGTTACACATGCACGCACGCACGCACGCACGCACGCACGCACGCACGCACGCACATACACACACTGTGTCTAAACCATGCTGTGAACTACAATTGTCTTCTGAGAATGCTGTAGGCCTAATTGATTACACATTGAACCTACGCGATTGAAAACTACTGTCAACAGCTGGGCACGTCGCGGCGTTCTGCACACAGCACCGATATGTGTACTCGCCACGCAAACGTTCTGCACACAGCACCGATATGTGTACTCGCCACGCAAACGTGGGCTGTGTAACTGTGTTCAGCCCAGCATGCAAGCAACCCAGCACACAGTTGGCACTAATAATTAAATGAGTGAATAATTGGCTAGCCGCTTGATTTTTTTTATCTAAAATAACATCGCCACGTAGGTACAGGACCTACATTAAGTCAATCAATGGAGCCAATTGTATTGCTGCAGGTTACACCATTGTGACCAATCATGACTTAATCGGCCTATATACAAATTCAGAGGTAGGCTACATACCTACCGGTAGGGTAACCCGGGGCAGGGCGGCCCACCAAAGGAAAACTGTACACCATTAAACTACGTTAACATGTCTTCAATGTGCTCATATTGTAGACAGATATTTGCGTTACCGATTGGAAAATTATTTTCAGCAAATTGACAACCTAGATGAGTTGCATTAAAAAAACAGCAAGAGTACCCAAAAAACCATCTTGCCCCATCCCTGGGGCAAGACGGTCAATAGCTCCCTCCCCCGTGGTTTTCGCGTGTATGAACGAACCACTGCCTAAACATAAAATGTATACATGCAAATGGCATGATAGCAATCTATTAGGCTATTGTAATCCATACATAATATAATATTGGCTTAGTAATATTCGATCATAATTACAGCCTACAGGCTAGCAGAACATAAATTATGCAACGTTCATATTATATTAAATGTATTAAACATAATTGGTCATGCGTAATGCATTTTATACATTATGACCCTGTGCATGCGGGATAAAACATAGGACCCGTCTTGCCCCAGATGCATGGGGACCGTCTTGCCCCAGATGCATGGGGACCGTCTTGCCCCAGATGCATGGGGACCGTCTTGCCCCACATGCATAGGGACCGTCTTGCCCCACATGCATGGGGACCGTCTTGCCTCATATGCATGGGGACCGTCTTGCCCCACATGCACGGGGACCGTCTTGCCCCACATGCATGGGGACCGTCTTGCTCCACATGCATGGGGACCGTCTTGCTCCACGTGCATGGGGACCGTCTTGCTCCACATGCACTGCGTGTGTCTTAACACGATGTATACAAAACACAACATAATACTGCCTCGTTTTGTAATGTTTGTCCTGTTAACTGATTAAAAATAGTATTATGTCACCAATTATGTTCATGATTCATATCGTTACATAGTGAGTCACACCATTTTACTATTGCCAAAATATTAGAATAGAGCGTATAACAGGGAATATAAAAGTTAAAAAACACTGATTTAATTACGTCTGTCTCGTGTTGAGCTTTCGGGGTGGGTATCCGATTGATGTTCACTTCATTTTGTATCAGATTTAGGGACTTTCAGGGTTTTATATTTTGCGTACGTGGGGGGCGTCTTACCTCCAAGGGCCGTTTTGTCGCAGGTTACCCTACAACATGATTCAAATTGAAAAATCAGCGTAACGTAGAGTATTGTCCTGTGTTCGTCACACAAGTGTAACGTCGAATATAACAAACCTACTGTATATCGGTCGGAGAGCAAATACTGCGTATGCTAGGCAGATTTCCAACCAAATCGAGCTGATTTTGTTTGATTTCGTAGCTTGATAGACGATGACGCTCGATCAGAATAGGTATGCTATAGACCAGTTAGCCAAAGACAAGTGTTATACGGATTAAATCGGCTTTATACAGAATTTCAAGTCAAAAATACGGATTTCAACTAAAATTACGTGGCATGTCTGAAACTATAAGCCCCACGGTTCCCTCTGGTGGCGTATATAGGATCTTGCAAAGTGGGAGCCAGGGAAGTGTGGGGTGGGGGGTGGGCAAGCTCAATCACTGGGGTGGGGGGCACGCCCAACTACCCATTAGTTTACCGTGCTACAATGTAGCGGCGCAACGAAAAAATACTGAAAAATACTGAAAAAAAATTAAAACAATTAACTAAAGGGCACGGGACAATTCCTCCATAAATACGCCTGTGGTTCCCTACTTTCTAGGAATTTTCTGGGGACGCGTGGCGTTAGCGATGTTTGGTGTATCGATGCACAGAGTTTATGCCACTCCTTGACTATAGGCCGATCCCGTTTATAGAAACTCTCCAAGGCCAAATGGCTTAATGTGTGCCAAGGACGTCGCTTGTGAGCAGCTAGCGTTGCGCTCGTCTATGTGATAATGACCTTGCAGATTGTGGCGGGCCGTGTAACAACGTGACTTCGCACATTGGCAATACTAAAAAAAATACACACCCTCCTGACGGGATATCTTTGTGTTTCGTAAGTGACTGTCACGATAACTTAGTAGTTCGTAAGTGACTGTCATGCTACCGCCGGCGCCGTTGCCCCCGCTGGTGTTGGCGCTGGTGTTGGCGCTGGTGTTGGCGCTGGTGTTGGCGCTGGCGTTGGCGTTGCGGGAGGCGAAATCAGAAGAGACTCGAGTCTAGGCCTGTATTGTGTCTGTAATATGTATAAACAGTTAAACATACTTATACTTAACTGTTAAACTGCTACCAAGTTCGAGTTTGTATTGTTTTATTTTGGAAGTGTAATGTGCCATTTTATAGATTACATTTTTAATTAAAATTAACGTCTAGCTATATTGCCTACACAGGCCTAACAGTCATTGGAGCCTGCTAATCATGCTGTTTGGGAACATCTCTGAACATTTGATGTACCTGTGCAAACTCGCGCGCACACGGACACACGTGTAGGCTACGCATACACGCATGCGCATACACACACCATAGCTTTAAGCCATGTTGTGAACTACGATTGTCTTCTGAGAATAGTTATAGGCTTGATTGATTACTCATACGACCAACGCGATCGTGCACTACCGTCAACAACAGGGCGCGTCGCCAGCACGTCTCGGCGTTTTGCACACAGCGCCGACGTGTGCACTCGCCACGCAAACGTGGGCTGTGTTCAGTACAACATGCAAGCAACCCAGCACACAGTTGACAATAGTAATGAAATGAATGAATAGCTAGGCTCTCAGCTTGAGTTTTTATCTAAAATAAAATCGTTACGTAGACATAGGACCTATATTTAAGCCATCAGGCGCCGATCAGTGCTAGTGGAGCTAATTTTAATGCAACAGGTCACATCATTGTGACCAATCATATATGCCTATATACAAATTCAGGGGAGGCTACATACCTACTGGTACAACATGATTTAAATTGAAAAATCGTGATAACGTAGAGTATTGGGCCTACATAATTATTGTCCTGTGTTCGTCACACAAGTGTAACATCGAATATGACAAACCTATACTGTATATCGGTCAATCACCCATTAGTTTACCGTGCTACAATGTAGCAGCGCAGAAAAATCAAAACAATTAAGCCAAAGGGAATGGCACAATGCCCCCACCAGAAAGCGCTGCCTGCTGGCTTCGACTGTTCCTAGAAAGGAGTGGGGCATGGCGTTACGGGTGTTTGGTGTATCGAGGCATATAGTGTATGCCACTCCTTCACTGTCGTTCGATCCCGTTTATGGACACTCTCCAGAGCCAATATGTTCCAAGGACGTCGCTTCGTGTGCAGCTAGCGTCGCACTCGTCTATATGATAATGACTTGGCAGATTGTAGTGGGCCGTGTGACAACGAGACTTCACATGTTGGCAATGTTAACAAAAATACCCAACCTCTGGACGGGATAACTTGGTAGTTCGTAAGTGACTGTCATAATAACAATATTTGTCAGTAAATTCTCGAAATTGCGACGTAACACTGGCAGTTATAGCAACGTGTAGCGACGCCTTGCCCCTGTGTTACGTAACGTGGAACAATCGTAGAAAAGACGCATGACGTTGTCAACAATTGCACGTAATTGTTCGCGTAGCGTTGCTGACAATTGTACGGAACAACTACAAAGGGTAATTCGATTGTTCGTAGAAAGGGTAATAGCTGGGTGAATTTCGAAAAAAATTAAACTGAGATGACCCGACCGTGGGTCAAAGTTTGGCGCCCGAAGTGCAAAGCGTCTAGGAGGAGTAGCATAGCATACAAACATCGGTCTATATACATACATACATACATACATACATACATACATACATACATACATACACACACACACACACACACACACACACACACACACACACACACGCACGCACGCACGCACGCACACACACACACACACACACACACGCGCGCGCGCACACACACACACACACACACACACGCGCGCGCGCGCGCACACACGCACACACGCACACACGCACACACGCATGCACGCACACACACAATTCCACTAAGGAAAACGTATGTGTTATCAATATGTATTGATCACTGGTGTGCGGATATGCCCGCACCCATATAAATAATATAAACATAACCATCTATAGTTTGTATTATAATATTACCTAAATTTGGCGATATAATTATGATTAAGTGGATGCGTGATGTTAGTCTTTCTCACCTACAGCGCACACAGAAAGCCATGCGACGAAGAAAACGAAAAGACACAGAATAAAAACAATATTATAATTATACACGTCATGTTATAAGATTACTCTCCTTAGCACATCCTCCCTCACAATCCCACCTCCCACCAATTTTTTTAGGCCAACTTCCCACATCCAGCCTATTTTTAGGCCAACCGCCCACCCCCACAATTTTTTTCGGACCAACCTCCCACTTCCTGCTACATCTCCCCCATAGTGAAACATGAGTTAGCGTATGTAATATATCATGCACTGACTCACGCATCCGTAAATACGGGCGAACCAAATTAAAGATATATTTTAATAATCTACATCACACCGTCACGTTATGTAAATGAACTTACTGCACTTGGTCATATCCGCACACGACTGGGACATATCCGCACATGACTGGGACATATCCGCACATGACTGGGACATATCCGCACACGACTGGGACATATCCGCACACGACTGGGACATATCCGCACATGACTGGGACATATCCGCACACGACTGGGACATATCCGCACACGACTGGGACAAATCCGCATACGACTGGGACACATCCGCACACGACTGGGACATATCCGCACACGACTGGGACATATCCGCACACGACTGGGACATATCCGCACACGACTGGGACATATCCGCACACGACTGGGACATATCCGCACACGACTGGGACATATCCGCACACGACTGGGACATATCCGCACACGACTGGGACATATCCGCACACGACTGGGACATATCCGCACACGACTGGGACATATCCGCACACGACTGGGACATATCCGCACACGACTGGGACATATCCGCACACGACTGGGACAAATCCGCACACGACTGGGACACATCCGCACACGACTGGGACATATCCGCACACGACTGGGACATATCCGCACACGACTGGGACATTAACCGATGGGACCTAAATAGAGGAGATTACGGAAGTAAGGATGTTTTAAAGCGAAGCAAAAGTCATGGTTTTGGGGCTATGCACCTAAAAGAGACAATAAAAACTAACTGTATGGCTCGGCCCATGACACTGAGATGATGTGTACTTAACAGGGTTTTCCTAGTAAACCACTGGCGTGATATTCTTAATTGTAGTTGCAAATGGTTATATTTTAGTAACCCATATAGGTGCATAGGCCCAAAACCACGAATTGTAATAGGAGAGTCTCAAAATTAATCAGCCCTTTCGTCACAACTGCCCATCCAGCCACGATTATCCGTGATGTGGCGCCACTGTTTGTCGCTCTCACTACAGCCTGGATTGAACTAGCATCGATTATTCGAGGTCCGGGCAAGTGGCGCCACCGCTTGTCGGACACACCAGAGTTTGGAATCAGACCGTAGGTTCCATTGTGACGGAACCCGGATTCATACCCACACCCTGGGTGCATATATAATATGGAGGGAGGGAGGGAAGGATGGAGGGAGGGAGGGAGGGAGGGAGAGAGAGAGAGAGAGAGGGAGGGAGGGAGGGAGGGAGGGAGGGAGGGAGGGAGGAGAGAGAGAGAGAGAGAGAGAGAGAGAGAGAGAGAGAGAGAGAGAGAGGGAGAGAGAGAGAGAGAGAGCGAGCATTTTTTAGGCTTCGGGTGTCACTGTTGTATAGTCAACCAACCGTCTGTTGCCATTAGGCGTGACTTAAAAAATGTCATAGTTCACACAGCTAACAACTGACTTGTGCAATTATGTTTCTGATAGGCAAGACTCACTCTGTGATCATTATCAGACAGCAGACCGGAGTGATTACTGATTACACTTTCAGAAACGTCAGATCCGAGAGCATCGCATCTTCAATGCGAACTCGATGTGGATGCATAAACACTCTCTTCGCAGGAGCGCTGGTAGCAGGTAGACTTATTGGCAAGTCATAAACTGGCAAGTCAAGTCTCAGGTCATTGACCTGCAAGTCAAGTCAGTTCTCAAGTCGTTGACCTCCAAGTTAAGTCAAATCTTAAGTCAGTGACCTCCACGTCCAAGTCGAGTCTCAAGTAATCTATCTGAATTCCAAGTCAAGTCAAGTCAAAATGTGCGAATCGAATCCGACTCGAGTCAAACTCTGTGACTCGAGTCAACCTCTGTGACTCGAGTCAATCTCTGTGAGCTACCAACAATTGCACCATTTGGGCGCGATCCACGCGGTAGCTACTAAATAAGCGTTCGTATATCACAGGTATTTATTCGAAAACAACATTTACAATATTCTCTTCATTAAATTGATAACAAGGTTCCCTATTTAACAATAATAATAAAACTTTATTTATGCACCAACACATCTGGGGTTAATGCCCAGTTCACGGTTATATATATATATATATATATATATATATATATATATATATATATATATATATATATATATATATATATATATATATATATATATATATATATATATATATACATATATATGTGTGTGTGTATGTATGTATATATATATATACATACACACACATAATATATATATATATATATATATATATATATATATATATATATATATATATATATATATGTTAATGCCCAGTTCACAGTTGTTTACAGAAAAGTACACATAAACGTCTGTATGTGCAATGTATATATATATATATATATATATATATATATATATATATATATATATATATATATATATATATATATATATATATATATATATTACAATTACGAGTAAATGAAACGATAAAGCAAAATATAAAGCAAAAGTGCTGAGAAGCTATACATACAGGAGTACATTTGTCATTAGGATAAGAATTGTTGGTAAAAACCCATGCGCCTCCACGTGGTAGAACGACAAACTAATGGGTGACTAAGCTTGGCTCCCCTTTGGTCTCCCCTTCCGAGACCCTAAATACGCCACTGACTGATGCCGCAACATTCGTCATGTGATGCTGTACATGCTGTACATGCTGTACATGCTGTACATTAAATGCTACAATGATACACGGTAATTGATATACAATAATTACAGTTTATATCATCAAACAAATAAGGTGACTGGCATAACATGACATACGTCTTTAGCATCATCCAAATATTTAAAGTACAAGATTAGTTACTATAAATCATGTAATTATTTAGTTTCACATAGGGACACATTGAACGTAATAGCGCACCTCTTCAGGAAGGTCGTTTAGGGCAATGACTGGCCACTACACGTGGACACGCTTGAAGACGTTTTTAATAGTCGTCCACCCATTTAATTCCGCCGTGCGTACATGTAAAACGGTCAATATTAACTTGTGTTAGTGTGTGTGTGTGTGTGTGTGTGTGTGTGTGTGCGTGCGTGCGTGCGTGCGTGCGTGCGTGCGTGCGTGCGTGCGTGCGTGCGTGCGTGCGTGCGAGTGTGTGTGTGTGTGTGTGTGTGTGTGTGTGTGTGCGTGCGTGTGTGTGTGTGTGTGTGTGTGTGCCACCTTCTCATGGCTGTCACCCAACTCTCGGGTAATTCTGATGTTGCTCCACGGCACTAGATATTATTTTTTGAACAACTTTGAATATGATTAGGAGAACAAAATGCTTATGCCGCGCATAGAACTTGGTGATACCATTGGCGTCTTCTTGGACGATGCTCTAAGTATGCAGCGCGTGTGTCGCGCGACATATTTCCATCTCGACAGTATTTGTAGAAATCTTCTTCATTGGAAAACCACAGAGACGATGGGGCAACGGAAATGGTCTGCTCAACGTCATTACTGTCCGTCTTCTCACCAGACTCCAGAGATTGCAAAATGCTACAGCGCGTCTCATAACCAGAACTTAGAGACATGGTCACGTCAAACCTGTTCTGATCAACCTACCCTGGCTACGCTCGGCTGACGCTCACCTGCTGGATGCCCCGCGCGGCAGGCTCTGTACTCAAGGTGACAGAGCTTTCTCGCACGCAGCACCGTGCCTCTGGAACAATCTGCCCATTATCATGCGTGCTGCAGATTGCCACAACAGCTTCAAGAAACAGATCAAGACCCTTATGGATTTATGCCACTTTTACATAAATGTCACGAAAACGTTAGTATTCACTTTTAACAATTAGTATGCGTTTTTAACTTGTATCGTGACTTTACTAGTATTTTAATGCTATATTTTATTATTTATTGTTAACATTATTTGAATGCTTTAAATATCTTAGTATAATTATATATATATATATATATATATTCCTTTATCTAAAATTCGCGTATAAATCACATCGACCAGGTTTATATCGCAAAAAAATACTTAAATATTATTCTTTAGCTGATTGTAATTTCTGTGAATATCATGATTAACAGGGATGTGGTTTGCATAGGTCTGGATATTTAATGAGGCATATTCGGTATATCTAATTTCCGCATTTCTGCTCTGGTTCTTCGCTACGGTGATACGTCCTGGGTAGCTTTCCCCGCAAATTCTCACACCATATGTTCTACATACAGATTATAATTTGGATTGCGAGACAAAAGCCGAGCAACACTGCAGACTACCACTGTCATAGTCCAACATAAATTGACGATGACCCGGACATTTAGGTTTTTAGATAATCGGGTGGGTGCCCAGAGTTCCCACCAAAAATGCTACCAAACTCGACCTTGGGGAACCTTGATTTTTTTATATTAAACAATAAATGGATACTGGCCAGTGCTACGCACTGAGCGCGCAAACTGGTATGGATAGCGAATAAAAGAAAATAATTATGATGAAGGCAGGGTACATATATTGTTCCTGAAAAAACCGATGTTCCCCAGAGTTGATTTTGGTTGTCCAGGGAACTCTCCTAGTCATCTTAAGAAAAAAATTGCTTTTTAGCTAAAATGTCCGGGTTTGGTAAGTGACGTGCTGGTTTCTACTGGACTATTAGTCTGTGACTGCCCCCTTGCTACCATTTCCTCTGTTGGGTAGCTTCGGTTCATGTTTCGACGCACTGTTCTATCTCTGCGTCTGGATTGCACGGATAAGTAGTATTTCGGTCGTGATTCGGATTGAATTTCATCGTGCCTATACAATGTGTGTCGGATCCGGTAGTTCCGTTGTGGTAACACCAGATGTACTTGTCGCACTTATAGGGATGCGGTAAGAAGTACACTTCCCGGTCTCCTTGCGCCGGTCTGGCAGTCTGGCATTCTTTGTCAAGGTCCACCACAGCTGAAAACATGCGGCAGTACATAGCGCTATGACAAGTGACAGCGCAACAATTATGGCAACTCGTTGTCTGTTAAAGTCCAACACAGTTGTAATCAAGCCAGAGAACAACATAATGGCAACATTTTGTCGTCCCTTTAAGTTAATTTAAGTTACAGCTTGAGTTATGAAATAATGTGAATGTGAAGGACGACTGAGCCATCAGACGTTCGGAAGCGTGACGTGACGACACGGAGTTTTGCGAGACGTCTACCATTTTGATTCGCCATTTTAATTCACCATTCATAGTACGAAATGTAGTCATAATATATGTTTTATTAATCAGTAACTCCAGCAATTGGCGCAAATCCGCTATTTAAATTCAAACAAACCAGAGCGAATGTAAACATGCAGATTAGCAATAACAAGTTATAGAAGCACGCGGTACATCACGTGATCGCCACCGCAGTGCATTAACATCACGTGATCGTCACCGCAGTGCATTACCAGTCAATGCTGTTAAAGAACCGACCCACGACACTTACCAAACATACAATCGTCATATCGAGACACACCGGAGGAACAGTTGCATGATGAACATTCGCAATCGTAGTCATTCACTTTGTCAATGCACTGTCCGTAGTGTTCGTGACACGGGTTACTGGCACATTCGTCGATCTCTACAATGCCGGAAAGCACAAGACAATTTAGATAGTTGTGTTGTGTGGTTTAAATGTATTTAAGTAGTTCGTAAAGATTCATAATTTTTTATTATGACGGGTTGTTTCCTGGTCGCCCAAAGATGATATATGTCTGACAGCATTCAGCAAACTCAGGCCAGTGGGCCAGATTTGGCCCACGGTAGGTTTTTACTTGGTCCGCGAGACCTCGCTAAGAATATACAGTTTTCGACATTTGAACGAGTTGAATCTGCTGCATCATGGGAAGGCTGCAATTTGTACGCTCTTTAAAGTTTTATACTTGCTAATATGGCCATGCTTTTGTGTCTAAACTCAACTTATGCAACATATTGTGACCTTTGTTTACTAAACTAATTCTTTTCTGACTTAGCATCTCATTTCATTGAGAGTTTACGTTGCTTCCAAAGGCCCTTCAATTTCTGTTGAATGCGTTTCACCGGAAGTCGATTATATCTGTTATTCAGGCTTCAGTCGGTTGTCGAAGAATACGCAGCATTGCTAATAGCAACTGATTCTGTTTTGCTGCTGTTTTGTTTTGTTAGATATACTGTATACCATTCTAGTGGCCGTTGGGGAACAACGTGTAAAACGGGTCCCTTAAGCAAGTTTTGTCATACAGTTTTATATTAAATAAATTTTTTTTTCTACGGAATCATATTCTCCAATTAACTCACTACGTCTGTGCTTACGTATGGCGCCTTACTGCATAAATTACTATATCTAATGTTTGCTTCAAAACACCACCCGAATGTTTTGTCTTTAAAATGTGCGTGCAAAATGGGTCCCCTTCACATCCACTTTTACTACTACGCCATGGTTACACTCGTACCATGGACAGTCCTGGCGTGCCCACGCCGTTCGTTGTCCACATTTACCCATTATTTCCCTTCCTTACTGTCTAAAAACAGTTCGCATCAGTACAAACACGGTCCGTTATCGTATTCTGTATTTTGTATTCTGTATCTATAATTCGTCTGATGTTATTATATAATTAGTATGATGTTATTATTATATTATACTTTTATTATTATCACTTATTTTACCTATTAGATAAATCTGTTATTCACGGTCTACCTTGCAATTACTGACACATAGGCTACACCAACGACATACCGACCAAAGCGGATCCCAAATGCAGATGGCAAGGGCCGTTTTGGCAGCACAAACGGCTTTTGTTCTTTCGCCTTTTTGAATAAGACCGGTGCGTGCACTTTAAATCGAATATGCACATATCGGAGCACACACAACTGTCTTCATTGTTTTCAACACGCACAAATGGAAATGTGACATTTGGAAAACAGTGCTAATATTTTAGGAAAAGTGTGAAAAACAATATTGTAGAGCTCACTTGTTTGAATTTGTGCTTCGCGCTTCCAACCAACGTTTAGTAATGATCACTTGTGAGTTACTTAGCAGTGATACCAATAACATCTATTGTGTATAATACAGTAATGCCAAACGGGCGCGGGCCCGTTTTGCACGTTGTTCCTCTAGTTGATACATGTCTGAATACGACCCAGAAGTAATCTCGAAAAAAACCCACACGTGACCTGTATATCACCCCCATGGCATCTTTGCATCACGGACACGTATTTGAGTAACGCTGTTTGGGATTGTCGTCACACCCACCTGTTGCACACGTCTGTCCAGTGTATCCGGGCTCACAGCTGCACATGAAACCCGCGGCGGTATCGTTTGTACAGTTTCCGCTGTTCATACAATTCACGTCATTGCAATCCAGTTTTACTGAAACGTCAATGACGTCACATATGTAAATTAAACATCTCGTTATCTATGCCTTATGTCTTATTTTCTAAGACAACACCAAATTATGTTTTAATGCAGTGTCCTTGATGCACCGCCACTATTCATATTATTATACAAATGTCATAAACTCAATTATTATGCTCATCATTGAAACTTGAAATGATATATCCATGAGTATTACTATTATTGTTGGTAGTACGCCTAAGGTGTAATTAAGTACGCCTACAGGTGTAATTACGTACGCCTACAGGTGTAATTAAGTACGCCTACATGTGTAATAAATACGCCTACAGGTGTAATTTAGAACGCCTACGGGTGTAATTAAGTACGCCTACAATTGTGTGAATTAAGTACGCCTACAGGTGTAATGAAGTACGCCTACAGGTGTAATGAAGTACGCCTACAGGTGTAATGAAGTACGCCTACAGGTGTAATGAAGTACGCCTACAGGTGTACTGAACATACTGGTATATTCACTGCTGCGTTAAAACAAAGATGGACGATAGAAGATAATATACACGTGGAATATCGTATTTTTTATATGTATTGAAGTGGAAGGTAAAACAACGACTTACGGGTTTCACAATAGTCACCCACGTAGTTATCAGGACACGCGCAATGAAATCCGTCGAATTCATTGTTGCAAGTCCCATTGTTACAGGTAACGTTTACACACATAGGAAGTTCTGCAACAAAACAACACGAGTAAACGTTCTTCAGGTCCGTCCTCACCATTTTGAAAAGGGGGGTTCGTGCGTACTCAACCAGCCGGTATTTCTGGGTGATTTTAAAGAAATGCTACAGTTAAAGGAAATTCTCTCAAAAAGGGGGGTTCGCTCGAACTCCCGGAAACCCCCCGAGGACGGGCATGTTGTTAACCGAGAAAAAAGTAAATAAACATAGTCGGACACAGGTGGATGAAATGAGCGGGAGTTAATAAAGATAGTGAGAGTGAAATAAACAAAGACGAGGACACGTACACGTGCACGTGCACGCGCACGCGCACGCGCACGCGCACGCACACGCACACGCACACGCACACGCACACGCACACGCACACGCTCACGCACACGCACACGCACACGCACACGCACACACACACACACACACACACACACACACACACACACACACACACACACATACACACTGACAGCAACACATTACCAATGTGGAACTGGAAGAACTCACCGGTTTCACACATCCGTCCGGAGTAGCCAAATTGACAATCACACTTGAAGCCACTCAGGGTAGTTCGACACGTTGCATTATTAGCACACTTGACCTCGTTACATAATTTGATTTCTGCATCATTTCAGAACATATAATATATGCGTGTGTCATGTTAAATAGTTAGTCATAGATAAAATAACAATAAGAACTATTTCACTTAGCGGCAATCACGACAAAGCATCACTGTTACAGTAGGCCTAATAATGCACGTTGGGAAACACCAGTTCTTACCGTTCGTCTTAGATATTTAGGAAATATGATTGAGCTAAAACTGAGGTTGTACCTATGAAACAGGTAGGCACTATGTCTAGTTAATAAATAAATCAACTGGCGGTTCCTTTGAAATGAACACATTCTGTGATCGAAATAGCAAATAAATAAATGTTCTTGATTTTTGTATGCTGATTAAGAAAAATATCTTACGAAAAGCATAAATTAATACAAGTAATACAGTCCATGCCTTTCATCGGGTATTTTTGTCTTGAAATATGAACTTACCAGTCAGGTTAGAACATTTGACGTTCTCGGGTAACTCGTGTTGTCCGTTTTTAGGATTGAACACATGCCCTTCGTTGGATTTGAAGACGTCGCCATCGTCAATAAATGTACCGTCTCCAGCGCACTCAATGTACTTGGAACAGTTGTAGGGATGAGCCATGCGGTTGTTCTGTGCTAGGTTCTTGTTCTTGCATATGTTGTCTGTGTCTGGAGACACGATCTACTATCAGGTATTGGAACACACATATCACTGTTCTACGTGCTTTACACGTCACCCTCTGACAGACCTGTTCATTCTATCGCCATCTCGACTTCTCTGGGAAGCATTAAGTCATTTTGTCAATAAAGTTCTTTAGGAATTGCTAGATATATCATTAGGGATTTGGTATTAAAATTATACAACACCTTCATGCTGTAATGTCACAAATAAAATTTGTGTAATTATATAAGTAAAGAATTATTGTATTAGGACAGCATGTTTGCACACTTGAACATGTGAAGGTAGGTGTGTTCTATTATTTACTCAAATCGTAAACAATGTATTATGCGACACATACCTATTGTGCAGTTCTCAAACGCTTCCGCTTCAGAGCATCCACATTTTGGACACACGCACACGTAGTTATCTTCAGTTCCATCGAAACATGTTCCGCCGTTTTGACAAGGATTCTCTCGTTCACAAAACGTCATTTCTATGGAGACATGAACAATCTCTATACATCAGATATGTCAAACATAAATACAGAAGTTATTTAAAACCTATTTTAATTAAAATACATTAACATGTTTTAAAGCTGCTTCATCAAATGGTTCAGCCCATCGCGAATCCTGTGATTTATGTCCAGACGTGTAGTATGTGACTAGTTTATGTAATATGCGCAGTCTGTTTTAATAAAAAAAATGCCTACTTTTGTTTAAATCATCAAAAGAATTGACTTCACTTATATCTGGTAAGGATAAAAATAGAGGATATCCAAAATGGCAAACACTCTGCGAGTCTATGCCGATCATAGGCGTGACTTCAATTCTCTCGTCGATCGCATAACAAAGTTACGAATTTTCACCAAGGATGAAAATCGAGATTTTTCAGCATTTCGTTTTTCACTTCATTCAATGCTTGAACAAGCATTAAGTAATTTAATAGTTTGTCTGGTGATTTCACAAAAGCTATATAAAAAGTTGCACAAACGAGCTAGCATATTGCAGTAGATACTAAGTATGTTTAGTTCTTCGCTAAATTAATTTGAAATGAGACTAGCAAAAAAATCGAATTGAGGAGGGACCTTTAATTAAATTTAATTCATTTGAATTAAAACCTGTTTTGACTAAAACCTGTTTTTCAACAAACCTTTGAAAACATACTCACACGGTCGTTGTATGTTGCTTTTTATTTAATGGCGAGTCAATAATCTTTTGTGACGACGATTTTGTAAAACAGAAATAGTACAACTTAATTAGGAAAAGACCACGAGTATTGAATGTGAAAACGTGAGTCTGACAGCCGGACCATAGTTCCAGGGGTCACAACGTATGATACTTGCAATGCTAGACACATTTGTTTTGCGTTTTACTACCTTGGGTAAAATGTCTCGATAAGACATACCTCTCTCGCAAAGGTCTCCAATGTATCCCGGTGCACAGTCGCATACGTAGCCCATATCAGTGTCCGTGCAGTTTGCTCCGTGTTCGCAGAGATCCAGACTGCAATTCTGTCTTACTGCAACCCGAGACAAAACAATCGTCACATATAAAAACCCTACAATGTAATATTATAGCACTGTAGTTTTGTGGTGTGTATGCATTTCCCGGTCAACTCACTACAGACGACAACGTTTTAATAACTATGATCCTAATCATTGTTGGTTTACATTATACTACTCATCTCAAACCCATCATTCCAAATAAAATGTTGTCACACTAATGGTTTAACTGTTTATGTTCAGCCACGTTAACACATGAATGTTCAGCCACGTTAACACATGAACGTTGTCACACTAATGGTTAGACTGGTCAATATCCATTAGCACAACTGCTCTATTTATGTTCAGCCACGTTAACGCATGAATGTATAAAACGGCAACAACTGACTAGGGCCTAACTACAAACTATATTTAGAAGTGCTGGTTCGAGTTAGGAACTACTTCTCTGTCACCTGGCCACGCTCCTTTGCAATTTTATATTGTTTTGACTGTGTATCGATGTAATTTTCATATTAGCGATGGTGCCAACGAGTACTGCTTCTGTTAGCAGGAATTATGCAGGAGCTGTTGCAGTCATGTAGATGCGACACTGCTGTTTTGTGACACTTCCTAACAATCTACATTGCCCACCGCGGTAACAATGTAGTTCTATCATCAAGCATCGTCAGGATAACTAACAATGCATCATGTTAGTTAATAGTGCTAAAGATAACACTCATGGGCGTCCATTTACCGGTAGCTGTTGTAGTTTCTACTGTTACTTCCGTTGTGGCTGTTACATCAGTCGTAGTTGCGTCAGTCGTAGTCACCTCAGTCGTAGTCGCCTCAGTCGTAGTTGCTTCAGTCGTAGTTGCATCAGTAGTTGTTACATCAGTCGTAGTTGCGTCAGTCGTAGTCGCCTCAGTCGTAGTTGCCTCAGTTGTAGTTGCGTCAGTCGTTGTTGCGTCAGTCGTAGTTGCATCAGTCGTAGTTGCGTCAGTCGTAGTTACGTCAGTCGTAGTTGCTTCAGTCGTAGTCGCCTCAGTCGTAGTCGCCTCAGTCGTAGTTGCTTCAGTTGTAGTCGCCTCAGTCGTAGTTGCCTCAGTCATAGTCGCCTCAGTCGTAGTTGCCTCAGTCGTAGTTGCGTCAGTCGTTGTCGCCACAGTCGTAGTCGCCTCAGTCGTAGTTGCGTCAGTCGTTGTCGCCTCAGTCGTAGTTGCCTCAGTCGTAGTTGCGTCAATCGTACTTGCCTCAGTCGTAGTCGCCTCAGTCGTAGTCGCCTCAGTCGTAGTTGCGTCAGTCGTAGTTGCCTCAGTCGTAGTTGCGTCAGTCGTAGTCGCCTCAGTCGTAGTCGCCTCAGTCGTAGTTGCCTCAGTCGTAGTTGCGTCAGTCGTTGTCGCCACAGTCGTAGTCGCCTCAGTCGTAGTTGCTTCAGTCGTAGTCGCCTCAGTCGTAGTTGCCTCAGTCATAGTCGCCTCAGTCGTAGTTGCCTCAGTCGTAGTTGCGTCAGTCGTTGTCGCCACAGTCGTAGTCGTATCAGTCGTAGTTGAAACAGTAGTCGGCGTAGTATTTGTTGTTGCAGCAGACGTCGTTGCAGCATCACTCTTCGCTGCAATAGTCGCAGGTTTAGTTGTCGTAGTGGTTGTGGTAGTGGTTGTTGTCGTTTTTGACGAGGCGATTTCAAACTCCGTCATTCCGTAGGCTTCGAACAAACCACCCGCTTGCGAGGCCTCGTCGACCAACCGCTTGATCGTCTTCTCGAGACCATCGGACGTCTTCGTCGTTCCCGTGTCCCGCTCGCTGTACAGCTGTATGGCGAGGAAGAACTTCACTATGACACTTCCGGGGCTGTAAAACAGACATGCAAACTGGCTGCAAACTACGAATCCAAGACACGAATAACACATTCCTTTCCCAATGGTTGCTGAATATGCTGTATGTGTGATACAAATTACATGTAAGTGTATTTAAGTCCAAGTCACGACGATGAACTGTTGTGAGAAATTAAACACTGCGAAAGAAGTAAAATGGCCAGGCAAATATTGAACCAATTTGTTTTGTAAATGCGTGAATATGTCGTATGAATGCTAAATATGGTCAATGACGGAATAGTTGAAAACAACGCAAAAGGCTACAGGAAGAAAAATTAAATGCTGAACGTCAAGCTAAAAGATCAAATCCCACAAGACGTCATCGGAAGGAGAATAGAAGTTAGAAATATAATCGTAGGCGTAGGAAACAGGTGTATGTTAAGTATATGGTGTCCCCCCAATTTGCTTGCGGAAACCAACACCCCCCGCAATACTCAGCAGCTTCCGATGTCATTTTATAAAATAGATCATGAAAACAGACTGGGGATAAAAAAAAGCAAGGATCCTCTCCCAGGCGCCGACGTCCGCCAGCATGTTCTATGTTCCTTCATTTGACGGCAACGTACCAACATGTCTAAACCAGTCACCAGGCCTGGTCGAAATTGAAGGTATCAGCTTTGGGCTCGTTTTTCTTTAAAACGTGGTATGTAATTTTCACGATTTACACACAGCATATGTCTTAATAGAGGATAAACGGGCTATGAAATCGTAAGATAGACGTTCCTGGAATTCCAAGAAACGTTATAATGGCGGCCTATTGGAAAGTCAAATGTGTTTCACTCATATTGCTCCATGGGTGGGTGTAAGCTAGTAGTGAAGAATGTGTTTCACTCATATTGCTCCATGGGTGGGTGTAAGCTAGTAGTGAAGAATGCAGGGTCACTTCTTACAAGAGAAGCCGAAGCGTAGTACAGAGAAAGGTGGAAATGTCTAGCGGAGGACTGCATCATACAGTGAATGGACACGGCCTATGTGAAAGGTGAAATATACAACAAAATTAATACAATGTTGGATTTTTGACACTGGAATGTGATATTTAGTATCGAAATCACCATATGAACATCTAGTACATTCTTATCCGCTAGATGGCGAGTGGTGTTGCCACCACAACAATTTTGATCATAACGAGTACAACTGAAATCCAGAAGAACAGCCGCAAAGCTAAGTCTCATCAAAATGCATGCCAACTGTTGTATACATTTTATTTCCATCACGTCGAATGAAAACGACGAACACTGACCTGAAGCTCTCCACGCGACACGACTGTAAGTCTTTTTCCAAGTCTCCCCTTTTTAGAGTTGTCATCATCTAAAACAATCAAATAACATTGTCTTAATGCTAGGTGTAGCTGTGGGCTAATGCGTTCTGCTAAACAACCCCATATCCAGCCAGCCAACAAACCAGTCCACCGGTAAGTCACCAAGCTAACGCCACGTAATGCAGTATACAAAACGTTCATTTTTACAGCTATAGTGAGACAATGTGATTCTTTCGTCCGGGTGTTTCTAATGAACTTCCACTGGTGGTAAAGTCGCATCTGGGAAATTTTAGTGGTCAAATATGGACACAATTGCCAGGGCGAGCACCAGCCGTGTAGAAAAGCACTGATTCAATCGAACAATCTCAAACCTTCCTGGTTCGCAACACTATAGGCTCCTGTTCTTTGGTATTTCCTTGGGATGGCACTACTTAGGAAGTTGCTTTGTTATTCAGTATATTCTCTCGTGTTGCCGGAGCGTCGACATAATCGCGACTGGTTTAGAAAACCAAGAATCGTGACAGAATGTAACCAACTTTGGAGCAGAAGTTTGTCGCCAGTGTTTTGTACTGTGTAGATTTCTCATCGCCGTACGTAGCGTCGGTGTATGTGAATCTGGTCAGTTTCGCAGTTCCGTTGTATATGTCTGTGAATTGAAAAAATAAATAGTTATATGGTCGTTACACAATACACAACGTTCATGCAAAATGGTTATGTATGTGTTAATAATTCCTACATGTAAATATGAATATTCATTTAATGTAGTGCTCCGTCGTCAATCAATCAAACAATCAATCAATCGATTGATCGATCGATTAATCAATTGATCGATCGATCGATGGGTCAAACTTTCTTAAATAGATTCCATCTATGCAATATCCTAAATAAGGATTAACTATTCATTTGTCCACAAAAACGATTAAGTTCTTTAGCATTGTAAAAAATAGTTTTAATGTGTTGTACGTCGCTGAGATATGCTAGTTCACCTCAAATAATTTATTATTTGGGTACAGGCCACGTTTTATGCTGTGACCTCACCAGTAATAGGACATTAGTTGATTGACTGATTGATTGATCGATCGATCAAATGAATAGTTAGACCCTATTTGGGATATTGCATAGATGGAATATATTTGAGAAAGTCTGACTCATTGCGACTTACCTGTCACGGGTGGAGGCGTGCGTGAATCATGTCCTGGAAAACCACAAATTAAAACAATGAAACTAACAAATTATCACAAATTGTTGTCACATATTAATCGAACGCTGCACAGTTCTGAACATCAATCATAACGATAAAATATGGCTGTGATGATAATAACAACTTTTGAGACCGGTAATTATAACGAGACATTTAAATTATGCATAATCTTAATGGTCTTACCCCAGGGTTTTGAAAAGGGGGTTCGGGCGGCCACAATCAACTATGATTTTTGGGATGGTTTCTGAATTTTTTTAGAGTTAAACCAAATCTCTCCAAGACTGTTACGATATTATATACAGTGTGTGTACTAGAATAGTGACTGTATCTATACTTGCCAGCCAGGTAGATGGCGGTGACGATCGAACATATCATTATCACTATCAGAAACACGAAGACCAGCACAGTCACACCACGAGAGCTCAGCAGAAACCTCATGGAACGTTGCAAACGTCGTTTCCATGAAAGTGTCGCTGGCTTTATGGGATCGTCGGCTTCGGCAGAGGTGAAGTTGCTGCCAAATGACCGCTGCCAATCGGAAACAACCCGAGTTGCCCGGAATGGCATCGGCAGCGATTGCTGCGGGTTGTACCACGGCGACCTCTGAAATCACACGAAGTACCACAATGATCTCTGAAATAAAACGAAGTACCACAATGATCTCTGAAATCACACGAAGTACCACAATTATCTCTGAAATCACACGAAGTACCACAATGATCTCTTAAATCACGCGAAATACGACAATGATCTCTGAAATCACACGAAGTACCACACTGATCTCTGAAATCACACGAAGCACCACAATGATATCTGAAATCACACAAAGTACTACAGTGATCTCTGCAATCATACGAAGTGCAATAACGATCTGTACAATCACACTAAGTATCATAACGACCCTGCAAACACACGAAGTATCATAGCGATTTCTGTAATCACACGAAGCATCATAGTGACATCTGCAATAACTCGAAGTATCATAGTGACATCTGCAATCACACGAATTATCATAGTGATATATGCAATCATACGAAGTATCACAGTGACATCTGCAATCAATCACTTTGCAATCAAACGAAGAGGTCAAGTTGGTGTGAGAGATTTAACAACATTTAATACGACATCCACCTAAAAATAATTAACTCCAGAAAGGAAGTGGACTTAGAAGGACACCATTCGGCTCACGGTGAGTCTGACAGTAGATTTATATTTGTGCACATCCCTAACCAGACAACTGTCCACTTTGTTATTAAACATGTTCAATCAATATCTTCATAGCCAATTCATTAAAAACACTCCTACTTAGTCTCCTTTACTCGCACGCCGTCTCCACAGTTGCTAAGCCACATACTTTTAAGCGCTTTTCATGACTAAGGTATGCCAGGAGCAACTGGAGCAGCTTAGTTGCTTTCCTTCTTACAAGCTTGTAGGCGGTATTCTAAACGGGGCCTAAATATTGCCTCTATACAGAGGCACAATTAGCTTGGTAGAAACATTTGAAGACATACACTGGTAGTGCAGCTGGGATACTAAAGAGCTGACTAAACGTTGACTGTTCCCAAGGAATCAATGACTTCACCTATTCCATATAAATGACCGACAGTAGCTCCTGGTGCGTCTAACAAACGTTATGTTATTCTACAAACACGTCTTTGTTCGATCCGTTCCCAAATCCGATGGTATCGATCAGGCTATGCGACTGAAATCAAGTAGGTGGCGTATTCCAATGACTATAACAACAGTGTGAACGTGACCCATTGAAACAGCAAATCAAAGATTTCTCTAGTAGCAGTGGGATGTGGAATGAACACAAACCCCCGTTTGCAACAGTAGAGGACGGTGACATAGAATATGTTCGTGGTCACCTAGTTGGTGCATAGTTATGTTGATGAAGAAGACGGCCATTGCTTACTATAGTTCTATAATCTTACGTTTTGTCATTCGACGTGCTACGTGAAATAGCACGCGACATCTCCACGCCACCAACTAAACTTTGGTTGTATGTGGTACGTATCAGACTAGTTGATATAAAGTGAAAATAACACTGAAGAGATCAGTAGAATGTGTTGATTAATCAACACGACGTTTCAATGCCCTAATGGCGGCTTAGTCGTTTACGTTTAACTTAATATTCTTTAGATAGGAAAAGTTAAACACGCTTTGTTTAATTTGGTACATTTTATAGATGGTTTCGTTGTTTGAGACCATGACTCTCGTCCGAAATATGGACGAAGAGAGCTGGTGATAGCCATAAAAACAGTGACTATTGATATATATATATATATATATATATATATATATATATATATATATATATATGTATATGTATATGTATATGTATATATATATAAGTATATATATATAAGTATATATATATATATATATATATATATATATATATATATATATATATATATATATATATATGTATATGTATATATATATAAGTATATATATATATATATATATATATATATATATATATATATATATATATATATATATATATATATATATATATATATTTATATATATATATACATATATATATATATATATATATTATTTATTCACACAGTGGTACCTCATCCTTTCTCTTCGGCAAACTCTGATGTTCATTTGCAACTACAGAATAATCTATGGGCTGCGTAGAAGACGTAGGCACCGTTCCAGTTGGGAGTCTTCCGACGTACATGTTAGTATTAAACTGTGCCCATTTAACGTCAGTTGAGTCGATTGTCATCAGTCAATTCGGTTGACGTCAATCAAATCAGACTTGACGTCACCCGAGTCGAGCGATACCATCACTGCCCTCTCGAGGCGTGTACTGATACAGCTGCCACTTGTCTGTGTATAGCGTCTATGACTAGAGTTGAAGCAAAGCATTTAATAAGTCAACTGTAGTTGATTCATAATTATTGTGTTGCCAAATCGGACGCCTAAAATAGTCGCGAGATTGCATCAGTTTAGACTTCAGTTATCTTGGTATAATGTAAAATTCCCATTGTGTAGATGTTGCGGTCTTGCTCGACATTGTTGACGTACAGTGGCATTTACTACCAGTTGAATCAGCAGCTTAGAATAAGCAGCTCAAGAACTTACCTGTCATACGATATATTATATATGTTTACTTGTAGTATTGTACGCCAAATAAAAAAAATCGTGGTGGGGTCAAAGGCCGTATCATGGAGTTGACTGTTATTCCTGTATTCCAGTGAGGCATAGGTGCCAATCACGAGTGGTGCACACATGTAAGATTGGCAACAGAAATCCGTAAAAGATCGCAAAAGAACCGGTGAGATTATCTGCGTCTGATGGTTTACGTGGGTCTTATAATATATAATACAAAAAAAAGTTGTTCAAAGCTGTAAGAGTGTCCTCTGCACGTAAGACCATTACGTTTACGAAATGGCGTAAGAGTCTCCGGTAAACTGCAAGAGTGCACCCGTGGAGGGTTCGCCGCTGAAGTGCCACGGCGGAGCTCCTTCGAACTACATTTAATGCTTATTATAATGATACATATTTCCTATTTACCTCAGATGTTCTGACTGAAAAGCAATCAGATGGTTATATAAGTACCAGCCAAGGGAATTGAACTATCTGCCGCTCAACTGTAGCTATTAGCTGCATTGCGAGAGCATATGGTTCGTTTAGGCACCGCATAGGTGTATTTGTGAAGCGGACTCTTGGCGTACGCGCAACCATGACTAATCTCACAATTTAACAAGATTGCCACCCAAAGAAATAAGCTCCAGATGGCGAGTGGACAAGGGAGTCATTGTCTTATCGAGAATCCAACAGTGTGTCATTTATCAGATATATGTAAATGTTATATTTAAGCATATTCATCCTAAACCAACATTAACACAATCAGTAGATCGCGTGTTGCATTAATTTGTCGTCCTCCGTGAGAATGAGAACTCTCTTATATCGTATATCAGCCACTGTAAGTCGTCCATCTAGGACGAGGTTTGAATGGGATTAACCCTGTTGTTGAGCCGTGTCTATTATTCACAGCTGTTGAACTTGCTCACCTCAATTTAGCTGTTATTTATTGCTGTTCGTATTAATCATATTTCACATCACAATAAAGCCGTACGACCATTAGTAAGCAATATAAAGCATACAACGATATCATCATATCATATCGATTTGAAAAAAAAAATTTGTATCTTTGTTCAAAATCATCAAAAGAATTGACTTTAGTCGTTAGATCTGGTAATACTGGATAACCAAAATTGTAAACACGTTGCGGGTCAATGTCGATCTTGGACGTGACTTCCACCCTCTCGCCGATCACGTGACAAAGTTACGAATTTCACCAAGGGTGACATTCGTGAGTTTTCAGCGTTTCCATTTTCACTTCACCAAACATTAAGTAATTTAATAGTTTTTCTGATGATTTCACAAAAACTACATGTAAAAGTTACAAAACCGAGCTAGCGTGTTGCAGTGGGTGCTAGCCTGCTAGGTAGGTTTGATATTTCGCAAAATTAACTTGAAATGAGACTAGTGAAAAAATCGAATTGAGGAGGAACATTTAACATCATCGCTAAACTTATGTGGCAGTCTTGCATGGCGGCAATCTTTCATAACATTATTAAACAATATCGTACATTGATACGATTTCCAAACGTACTTCCTGGTGTAGGTTAAAGGTCAGACCGCTGATTGCCATTGCACACCGTCCGTTTGACGTCAGCTGATAACGTCACTTGGTAATAAACTATTCGTTAACCTTATCGCTGAGCCTATGTGGGAGCATTGAATGGCGGTAATCTTTTCATGACATATTAAACAATACCGCACATTCTCAATTAAAAAAATACAATGCAATATAACAATTACTTTTACTCACTGATTACTTTGGCTCACTCGACCAACTGACGAACGTGCGGTTCTATCCCTAACCCGGACGGGCACTAACCAGACGGCCACTAACCCACAATGTGCCACCGCCAAACTACATATAAAAGTTACAAAACCGAGCTAGCATGTTGCAGTGGGTGTTAGCCTGCTAGGTAGGTTTGATATTTCGCAAAATTAACTTGAAATGAGACTAGTAAAAAACATCGAATTGAGGAGGAACATTTAACATCATCGCTGAACTTATGTGGCAGTCTTGCATGGCGGCAATCTTTCATAACATTATTAAACAATATCGTACATTGATACGAATTCCAACAGTACTTCCTGGTGTAGGTTAAAGGTCAGACCGCTGATTGCCATTGCACACCGTCCGTTTGACGTCAGCTGGAAACGTCACTTGGTAATAAACTATTCGTTAACCTTATCGCTGAGCCTATGTGGGAGCACTGAATGGCGGTAATCTTTTCATGACATATTAAACAATACCGCACATTCTCAATTAAAAAAAATACAATGCAATACAACAATTACTTTTACTCACTGATTACTTTGGCTCACTCGACCAACTGACGAACGTGCGGTTCTATCCCTAACCCGGACGGCCACTATGCAATACGTGATTACATTGGCTCACTCGACCAACTGACGAACGTGCGATTCTATGCCTGAAATTTCGTAACTTTGTCACGTGATCGGCGAGAGGGTGGAAGTCACGTCCATGATCGACATTGACCCGCAACGTGTTTACAATTTTGGTTATCCAGTATTACCAGATCTAACGACTAAAGTCAATTCTTTTGATGCTTTTGAACAAATGTGCCACCGCTAATCTTAACCTAGTGCAGTTGGTGCTGTTCACCCACACGTGAAGTACCTACTCCGGAAGTAAGTTTGAAAGAGATTGTGACCAGTCAGGCACAACAGTAGGCCCTACACACGGTATTTTTATTACAAGACGTTAAGAAGAAATCTGGATAAAGCGGACCATCTAAGGATTGAGTGACACATACTAGCATTGGCAATCGGTCGGAAATGACAGCATGGGATACTTTAATCAGTGTCCTGTACTAACCACATAATTAGGACTGTTTTGATGAAAAAGCGTACCGTATTGACTGAGGTTGGAACGTCAACAAACATTGCGTGTGAAGCGTGGGTACATGGCTAAAAGGCCAACGATTACCTTTGTCCCAGCATGAATGGCGCTACTTCATACATTGTTTGAAGAACCATTTGCAAGGAATGTAGAATGTTCTAAACGTTGCTGCCAAGTAAGCTAGTAGGCAGGTTATCACTTGAAGATTGGCCCACTGTAAATTCGGCGAGAAAGGGCACATTTAGCTCTATATACTATACCATTTGTAAGGCTATTCACAGTTATGCAAGTTACCCGACCTAATGACCACAGTAAAGTATTTATAAAGTATATAGTAGGCATATGCGCAATAGTATATTAAACTGACTGCGAATGGTACTTACGCTAATGACGCACTACAGATTTGGACATCAATGAACCTGGTTCGCAATGGGATAAATAAATACGGGGGGAACTTAGCAACAGCATACCTATAAAACATGAAATGCAATGACGTACGTAGCCTACACCCAAACTAATTGTGTTGGCCCCAATACCTCAACACGTGTGCTCACATAAATATGGGATGCGAGACCTCTTTTAAATGTACAGGTCTGTGTTTGTTCCTGTATTAGTGCAAACCGACATGGTGCCAGGGAACACAGTTTAATTGTTTGCACAAGAACAACAAGGAATCATTTGTATTGCCAGATTAAATTTGAACACGGTGTCTCCTTCTCTAGCGCGCGGAAACAAAACGTACGCTGCGCAGACTTACAAATCAACAGTCTTAAACATGTTTACTCATCGTTGTAAAGTTGACCAATGTGCACATTCTTTGGCATAATGTTGACTTGTGTAATTCCATGTAGTGAGTGACGTCGTTATAAATTAGAAGATATGGAAAACACACGACGATAGCTGTATAGAGTCCGTAGATAAGAATTTTGACAGCTGACCCATATAGGCATTTGATTCCACTGGAGTCACTTCGCTCAATAGTCAGTCGCACTAACGGCACTTCTGTCGTCACAAACTGTCAATTTTGACGAACTATACGTACATTATATTTACGTTTTCACTAATCTTCCAATTTTCCCTGGGTCAAACACCATGGAACCCATTGATGCCACATTTGTCTCACAACAATACAGCTGTAATATATGCCACTCTGGTGTATATGCGAGTTCTGGTATCTACTGGATATCTAGGAAGCAGCCACCACGACTCGCGCTCTAGCCAGGTCACTCTTTGTATGTCAGGAAGCGTCTACGATCCACCCAAGGTACATAGGATACATTTTTCTTACACATTCAAATAATGTTCTGACTGAAAAGCAATCAGGCGGTCACATACCTGAAAGGTAAGCTCTTACGTACGTGAAAGGTAAGCTCTTACGCATCGTCGTATACAGGCGTTGGGACCATGGGACCTTGGGAGACCTGTTCTATCCAACAGCAACTCTCTAGGAACCAAGCAGCCACGCTACCATTACTGTGAGAAGACTATTTGTACATCCCAGTGAACTGAGACAATGTGCAGTGAAATTGTCGAAGCTTCGAAACTGACAGTAAGAGGACTCGAACCCCGGTAGTCCAACGTTTTAATCTCCCCACATATCAGATAACAACAGCATACATGCATCTATGATTCATGTCAACCAACGTTGCGTCGTCCAAGTGGGACGGGGTTTTAACGGCATGCTTATTAACCCTGGTCGTTACTTTTTCCCGCCCGCAGTCGGTTCGCTGCAATGCCTTTAGACAATAAACTAGCGCGCAGCACACCAGACTCGCAGGCGAGAATGAAGTCTTCACGTGTAAATAAAACAGTCCCGTGTTCCTGACGAAATATTAATAAACCCTAGTGGTCGAGTCGTCTCTCCAGTCGTGTACTGTCATGGATCGCTGTAGAGAGTCAGCTACGGTATTACTGTCGTACACACTGCCTCTCACCCCACGCACACGACCAGCTCCGACCCTCGCCATCTGGCTTGAGAGAGGAGGGAAGGAGTGAGAATCGGTGGGTGAGAGATAGAGACCACTACTCTGTGAGTCCACGACAGACTATACATTTAACAAGATTGCCATCCAAGGCAAAGGCTCAGATGACAGGTGGACAACGAAGCCATTGGCTTATCGAGTCCAACATTTTTAATCTATGTGTAATCCGCCCTCATGGGATATGTGTCAACCTTGTTTCTAAACATATTCGTGCAGCCACACAATCTGTAGATAATTTGTTCCATTAAAATTTACCTAATGAATGTGATATCTTACTTTCCCAAACATAGCACCAGATGCAATGGACCAACGGCCTTTTGTGTCTCTTCCGAAAGACACAGCCATGTGGGGTGAACGAAGTTGCCTAAGCGTCGAAGCAGCAGCTGATGGGATCGAACCCTGTAGTCTCGATTGTCAGTCCGGCGCTTTAGCCGTAGTGTTATCCAAAGCTACCTGTTATTGATTATACTATTCGAATAATAACAATCATCACAACAGCGTTCGACAATTGGTAAACGTACCGGCGTGAGGTTGTCATCGCCCTTGCCGTCTACCGGCTCCCAGCTGAACATGAGGCACGGGTGGAACTCGACCAACTGACGAACGTGCGGTTCTATCGCTTACCCGGACCGCCACTAACACACACTGTGCCACCGCCAATCTTAACCTAGTGCAGTCGGTGCTGTTCACCCACACGTGAAGTACCTGCTCCGGAAGTAAGTTTGAAAGAGATTGTGATCAGTCAGGCAAAACAACAGGCCCTACACGCGGTATTTTTATTACACGACTTTAAGAAGAAATCTGGATAAAGTGGACGATCTAAAGATTAGGTGACACATACTAGCATTTGCAATCGGTAGGAGATGACAGCATGGGATACTTTGATGTTCTTTACTAGCCCCATCATTAGGAATGTTTTGATGAAAAAGCGGTATTTGAAGGCAGTGCAGAGAACCGAGTGCGGACGGAATAAACGAACGCGTGAAACCACAGAGTCTGTGTATCTTCACAGTCTTGCCTCTGGTTCCTGTTTTCGTCTCTTCGCTGTATCGATTTCCCGTCGTTTTGTGGCTCTGGTTGCCGTGGTTGCCTGTGCCGGCTATCGTGAATGCCACGATATTTCGAGGACTGTCGTAACGTCTTAGGCCCGAATATTAAGATCAGAACGTTTAAGCGACAACTGTATATGAAATTGCCATAAAATGACAACGTTCTTCTGTTAGTACACCACAAGTTGACAGCCGACTGATACAGGAAGCACAGAAGACATGCCTGAGAATAAATATACAGAAGACAAAACTCATGAAGGTGAACAAAAACGCAACAATATAAAGTACAGACAACAGCTCAAAGGAAAGGATATAGAGGAGGACAACACATCTACCAACCAGGGCAGTATAGTAACAGACAAAGGAGAAAAAGATGAAGGTGTCAAAACAGGACTGGAAAGGCCAGGTACGCATTCGCCATCTTAAATACATTGTGGAATACACCATCCTTTTAAACCAGATATAAAATCTGAATCTTCAACCCCAATGCGAAAAGCATGTTGCTATATGGCTCCGAGACATACAGCATGACCAAGACAACAACTAGAAAACTCCAAACATTCGTAAACAAATGTGTCAGATACATTCTCAAAATTAAATGACAAGATCACAAACGAAGTGGACAGACCACCACGGTATCGAGAAGGAGAAAAGGGAAACTAACAACCAACGTCACGAGACAGACCGTAGAATGAAACCTTCAGGGGAAACGAAAACCAGTCAGACCCAACAATAGACGGAGGAGATCAGTAGTCGGCTAAATGGAGAAGCACGGAAACACCTGGAAAGAGATGGAGAAAGAGATCAGTAGTCGGCTAAATGGAGAAGCACGGAAACACCTGGAAAGAGATGGAGAAAGAGATCAGTAGTCGGCTAAATGGAGAAGCACGGAAACACCTGGAAAGAGATGGAGAAAGAGATCAGTAGTCGGCTAAATGGAGAAGCACGGAAACACCTGGAAAGAGTTGGAGAAAGAGATCAGTAGTCGGCTAAATGGAGAAGCAGGGAAACACCTGGAAAGAGATGGAGAAAGCAGCCAATAACACAGTCGTTGGAGAAGTGTCGTTTCGGCCTAATACTCTACTTTGAGCGAAGAGGACTAAGTAAGTAAGGACATACGCCTTGGATAATATCAGTTGTGATTCAACGCCCGACCGATAGATGACGACAAATGCTAAGACTACTCGTGCTGTGGTCCACTTGAACCATTGGTCTTCTTTTCCACGACCTCCCCTAAGCAGAGCAGAACCACGTGCATTGGCCAAACCTGTTTGCGAAACCACCGCGACAAATGATAACATTCATTGTCCTATCGACATCTGTAGATGTACATTACTAGGTTGATTCTCAGTTCCTTGCATGCTTGACTTTTTAAAATATCGACAGCTGTGCTTTTCAAACATTTCCAGCCTGTTGCGATCACACGAGGGTCAACACCACGACTTTTAGGCGGTAATTTGGATGATATATTAGGCGAGATGTGCACAGACCATTCGCAGCGCAGATACAGACGTCAGGTATTGTATTCGGATTCATTAGCAGTCAACTGCGACACGTTGTTTTTGAAACAGACGAAACGTAACAACGGGACACACAGAAAAGGCGTGCCACTAAATAGGACTTTCTCGGTTTGAGAAACAGACTGACTCACGTATAGACCAGCCGTGAGAGCAAGCGAAGTTTCGCACACAACACGAATTTCATCCAAGAAATAACAAAGAAACTCGTACGTATTTCATAAGTTAAAGGGACAATAGTCAAACAAGGCACGGTGGGAAAATCGGATGTAGTGGGTGGAAATAAAACGGCCGAGGGTAAATGCATGCGTTGCACGGACGAGAGTACTCGAATAAATAAGTTCGTCACGGGTGACTAGTTACTGTAAACGCATTGACAACAATAACTTACGCTTTGGAGAAAATGCAGCTTACGTCAACGTTGACTGGGCCTAAGAAAACAAAGAATGGGCGTGTACCGCGTACACAATAACATAGCTCCAGGGGCGTCTGTCAGACGCTCAGCCGTTCTACAATGACGTCTTTGACAATCCGTTCCGAAATCCGATGATGTCATTGCGTTACTTTGCATCACCTCGGGAAAAACGCCGCACAACATTTTTGATGAGTGTTTCTGATAAATGCATTGATATGTTAATACTTTGACGTCGATACAAAATATACAAGATTGTGTGCGCGCGTCCGTATAAGACTGGGCGTTCGATATTTGCATACATATGCTGTTTATATTCACATAATTAAATCAACATTAATTGAACGTGTGCGTTCCTATGACGCCGGTAGATCGGTATCTCCATAGCTATGCAACGTTTTTGTACATTCATATAATCACAACATCACTCTCGGCTTATTATCATTACGGGAATTTTTATTTTTACACAATGAACCCCGCCAGCATAAAGATTTATAACAATAATAATAATGACTACAACCCTGCAAACAACTGTTTACTAATTCTGAGATATACTGACATAAGTAATTTCACAAGTGAACCATTTCACTTGTATATTATAATCTCATAAAGATTGTCCGACATAAGTTGCAGCTGTGGTTACCTGGTATATGATATTGATCTTATTTCATGATGTTACTAGTACCATCTAAACGGTGTTAAATGTCTTATTTTGTTTGAAATTGACTGTCCCACAGCCTTGGCAAAACTGCGACCATACGGCATTCACGAGTGCTTGTTCCGAAACTAAGTCCTCCGGGAACACAGCAGCTATGTATCGAACCACAAAAGCTATGTGTCGAACCACAACAGCTATGTGTCGAACCACAACAGCTGTGTGTGGAACCACAACAGCTATGTGTCGAACCACAACAGCTGTGTCGAACCACAACAGCTATGTGTCGAACCACAACAGCTGTGCCGAACCACAACAGTTGTGTTGTACCACAACAGCTGTGTCGAACACCGTAGGGCAAATAAACTGGTTATATAACAAGTCGCCGAAGCATGTCTTGGCACAAGTCTGACGTGTGATGAAGCATGTCTTGGCACAAGTCTGACGTGTGATTGCACACCACTGGCTGGCGAACTCTCACAATATATCACTGTAGCGTAGGTGGTTATCTGGGCCACGGATCTACGCGGTTTTTTCGCATGACGAACTCGATCTTGCGCTGCATTTCGCTGTGGTAAATGCGGCGACACTTCTCTAGACTGACCCGGTTTCGCTCCTGGTATGGCTTCTCGTAGTACAGGTGGCGGCGGGCTCGTTCCAACACCTTCTCGTTCCGCAGTACCCTGAGGACAAGGCACAGACAGTTACACACAGTAGAATTTGTTATGGGGGACCACTCAGTCCAATAAACAAATAGTATATTAGTACTACTACATATCGGGGTAAGTTATTGCAAACATTATTTATTGTTGAATGCTTTTAGGAAGAACACCTATTTATATTCTGGTCAACTCAATCAGTGTGCCACAGAAGACAATCCCAGACTTTGACAACATATTCATATTTTATTACCTGTTATTGCTGGACTTAATGTCTTTTAAAACAGGGAAATCTAACACATCTTAAATATTGCTTCCATTGAATTATTAGATGCACAGAGACATTGTACACATCAATAACAGTAAACAAAATATACCTAAATATTTCCTATGTACACTGTAAGCATACAGGGTTGGAGTTAGTGGGGAGTGTTCGTTATCATTAACATAATCATTACGTCAAAAAATATAATTACCACTTTCATTATGTGACTACAGATTTATTTATTATCATTACAAGCCATCACTATCATTACCACAAATGGCCAGATATATGTAAGGAAAACAAGCGAATACACCAGTAGGATGTAGTTTCATACATTTATTGGAATGAAAATATGTGACACTGTCACTGCACAGTGAGTGTCACGCCTACTTGCTGGCATTGTCATTGCACTTGATACTGAATCCCACCAGGGACAACAAAATGCTGCAGCATGCGCAACTTTGCAGCGGACATGACTGATTATAACACAACCTCACAAAGTACGTTGTAACAATGGTTCTTGAAAGTTGTCTGCTGGTGTAACACAGTCTTATTATCCCATACTGCTCTGCTGCTGCTGCTTGATGGACAGTTCATTAATTATTTCCTCATTGGTGCTTCAAGACAAATACATCAGATGGTTAGAGCCAATAGTGTGCAGCTTCTATGAAAGTTGGTATAAGCTGTTGGAGTTTGTTCAAACAATACCCTGCATAACAGGGTAGGGATCTGCAATGATTGGTTTATTGATACCCATGTTAAAGACAGTCAGCTTAGTGTTGGTCCACTACTGGAGGTCTGGGATCCTTATCAATTAACTATTATTAAGTGATCTGTGACTTGAATGAATGAATGTGGAGCCTGTCCCGTTTGGAAAAGGACAGTTGGACTGGGAACTAGCTTCAAAGCATCATTGAATCCTTTTCAGGTATTCAGCAGGAACTGACTATCACAGTGTCTCCTGCTATGTAAATTCCAATGTGAATTTTATTGAGGGCCATGATTCCCAGACAACATAATGACAAAATAATGACATAACCCGACAGTATAATGAAAATTATTATTTGTCATTACAGGGGTCCTTTATCATTATCATTAAATAAATATAAAATTGATAATTTTCAATATCATTACATACGTTTAAAATAATTCACTCATCATTATGTAATGAACACCATCGTTATCATTAGCTATAGACTCCAACCATGTAAGTCTAACATTATGTAAAATTTCATCACTGCTTTTCAATTATTCCATGTTGTGTGACAAATTAATCATGGCATATATTTTATACATCATCACTGGCAACTGCAAATAAGTAAAAATGTAATCTGCAAATTTAATAATATAACACAAAATAATGATGTGACAAGACCACCATTTTTGTATTGTTATTTTGTCTACAGAAAGTGGATATTTTTTAATGATGACTACCAGGGTAGATGGCACTATGGTCAAGAGAGAGCCTTGCAAGAGATATTGGCCTTGGTCTTCTTTCTTCACACTGGGCTCCCTATTAATGGGACAACACATGAGAAAAACATCTACATTAACAGCCCTGTGTGTGAAACGAAGTCAAGTGTATAGATTTTCCTTTTCCATTATGACATGAGGGTTCGTCTGAGTACCTCCACTTGGAAGCATGTGTATTAGCCAGTGCTGCGACTTTCATAGAAGTTTTCTCCATTTAAGCGGATATGAATATGACATATCTTAGATGGATCAGTGTTCCGTCTTCAAAGGAATGAATGACTGGCAGTTATCATTTAGAATTTCTAGCATATATACCTGACGAAAGATCGCCAGCCACTCTGACACTGTATTTTAATACTATGCTTGTGTGTGACTGTGACAAGTAAAATGCCCAGACCAAACTCCATAAAAGGGGCATAAAGGTAGTCAAATTCTACTTCAACAATATAAAACATTATTTATGACAATGTAGAAATTACTGTGGTTTGTGAATATTAACAATAGGAATTCAGCCACAGATAGAATTTTTTTTTGCATTAATCAGGTTTCAATTCTGCTGTTGACTATATTACCTATAAACCTTGAAAATTTGCGGATGACACAAGTGTTTAGAAAGGTTAACAATGATGGTGATAAACAACATTTACAAAATGATATAGACAAATTAGTTAAATGGTCTCAGACAGTTGCTCACTGGACAGTTGCTCAACCTTATGAAAATTTTAATTTCATTTTAAAACGCAACACATATGAGCTTCACGGTAAACGGACATAATCCCCTTGGACATAATCCCCTCAAGACAAAATCCCCTCACATAAAAAAAATATTTTTTTTTATTAAAAAACAAATATAAAAACAAATATTTTAACATACAGTTTAATTCAAAACTATTTTGCCATTTGTTACAAGTCTTACTTGTAGATCTATCACAACTACAATGTCTATGTATAATGACAAACACCCTCAGAAAAAATAACATATAACATAAAGTTCACAGTGTCACAATCACATAAGTATCAAAGTAGGCTACTTGTAGATCTATCACAACTGCAATGTCTATGTGTAAAACACATCAAAAGTTATTTCCATCGAACACAGTGACCAACACCCCTCAGAACCTCAGGAATGGTCTTGATATCCTGGCTCCTGTCTGAACAAAGCTTGTGCAGTTTGGCCTGCAGGGTGACCGTGTGCTGTCTTCTGCGCTTGGCTGGCAGGTCACCATGACGATCACGGAGCAAGGCAGTTGCGACCAGGGCTTGATCGTTGCGCAGACTGTCAATGGCTCTCCATATAGTGGGATGGGCGTGACCAACAAGCTTCATGAAGGCATTGTTCCACCCTTCGCAGATGTTGTTGGTTCTAGAGCCTCCAGCCAGGGTGATGTCATGGACGTTCCAGATGGAAGGCTCATAGGTAGGTGGCATCCGGCGTACACGAATAGGTGGAACAGACCCATTTGGACGTGGTGGTGGCTGTATGCGACGATATCCACCAGACACATATGTAGAGTCGAAGTAATCAATAAGTGATTCGAGTCCTTCTGGAGTGTTGTCACGAAGGTAGGCGAGGCCTTCTAGGACATCATCAAGTGGTAGAAAGGCCAGACCATCACGCATGCCACAGAAGTGCTTGACATCCTCCTCCTCACGGTAGCGAGTGACAAGGACCAGACTCTGTACTTTCCTCTATGTACTCTGCGTCAGATGGTAGAAGCAGCCATGGATCTTGACCTGGGGTCCGAAGATTGATGTCACAGCCTTCATAGGAGCTAACTCAAAGTCCATTGTGACAGTAGTGGGGTCAGCCTGGAATCCGAGGGTGTCGCACCGATCCTGTATGGCAGAGAGGAACTCCTCATATGTCGACCGGTTCTTGTTGATCAGGAACCCGTAGACACAAGTGACAGAAGAGTCGCCGAGGGGTGCACGAATCACATAGAGTTGAGTGAATAGTGATGGAGCAACGTTGAGTGTCCCATCCAGGAACCAGGTAGTGGAACTCGCAAGGTGACACAGTCCCTCATCACCAAAGTTTAGCATCCGGTTGGATGAGTCTATACCATTGTCATAGATCATGAATTGATCTCAGTCGCTGGTCTTGGTCCACTCATCTTCTAAGACCAGATCTCCGACTGAGTTTGGATTCTTAGGCAGGTGTTTGGCAAGCTCACGATGCAGTGACCGCTTGATAGTCTCTAGGTTGCCGAGTTCTGCACGGACTTCTATAGGAGCGTCAGAGGTTATATCGGTGAGAAGCTGTGTGAGGGTGCCACGGGAACTTCCAGCACATTCCCTCATGGTAGTACGTAGCTTGGTAGCTGAGACAGCAGTATCATGTGGATCATGTGTGTGAGGGGTAGAACTGGTCACAGTCTTCATCTCAAGGTCAGTGGTGATGGCAGCCTTGCACGAGAATGCAACACGGTTGGAACATTCCCATCTGACGGCTGTCTTCCAGGCATACTTCTTGGTATACATATATCCATCATGTATGATCTTGAGTCCACCCTTCTGACTCTTGATGACCTCCATAATAGTAGTAGTAATAGTTGTAGTTCTGGTAATGTTTAAATCTGGTAATGTTGCTGTGAGATAATACTTGGTAAGACTGATGAGTTCCACTGTTCAGGCGCCTTTTAAAGGACATGTGAAATTTACATTTTAAGTTTGGCTTCCTTACAAACAATGGACTAGTGGCTTCCCATGGAAAGTGACAAGTATGTGGCTTCCAATGATACCAAGCAGATTAGCAAATATCAGGCTTAATTTGTTCCACTGTTCAGGCACCTGTTTTGTTTACAAATTGACCTCCCTCATCTCAATAGACTCTGATTGTGAATTGCAATTAAACTAAATTGTCATTTATCAAGTATTACATTCAATTTATTGTACATAAATGAACAACAATAAATTCATTTCAATGAAAATGTATTTAAATTAAAAAGTATTTTAATAATTAAAGCACTTAATTTATTAATGGGAGGAAAAATAATAAATGTAAATAAAAAAAATGTTGGTTAAATAAAATCTTAAAATTTTTAATATTCTTCATGTGAAGGGATTATGTCTTGAGGGGATTTTGTCCTGAGGGGATATTGTCCGAGGGGATTATGTCCTGGATTCGAGCTTCACAGAAAGTCCATTTAGCATCGCGGTAGAATTAGAAATTATTGTTACGATCTGGAAATGTGATTTAAGCGAATGTAATGGCTTCCCTAAACTGGTAAAACGGTCTGGTATGACCTGTCTGTCAATGGTAAGAATGGCTTCGTTTGGATACTGGTGGCCGACTGGCTGGCTCACCGGCTTCATTTGGGTGCAAAACTTTTAATCAATGCTCTATATTATAACAATCAAAATAAAGAAACTACATTTTGCTTTACGGCATTATGTCCATGCTTTAAACAATGTAGATAATGATAATAAATATAGAAATTATAATAAACCAAATCGGACAAAACATAAAGTTTACCCATTATATAATGCTAAAATTAATTAATGAGTTGTAGTAGCAACGCCGATTACCATGACGCACATTTTCCATTGGAACTATTTTTTATCAATTAAACATTTAACATACTTAATCACTTACATAGATTCAAATTAACTGATGGGTTTATAATTAATTAAATTACAATTAACTCATAAATTTCATAAGTCCAGTCGGATGTAGAAGTTTCATATATTCACTGGAATGAAACAGAAAATAAATGTCGCTGTCACATAACACAGTCTGATTATCCCATAGAAGACCCATACTGCTTGGCTGCTTCTTGGTAGACAGTTAATTATTGGCTCAAGGATAGGATGATTTTCACACTTTTGGTCAATAGTGTGCAAGCTAGCTACCAACTGAGAGAAAATTAGAAAAGGTGGTATAAGCCCCTGGATTTTGTTCAAACATTACCCAGCATGGCAGGCTGGCAGCTATGGTTGGGAGATGGCAATGATTGATTGAGATGTTAAAGACAGTATGTTTAGTGCTGGAACCCTTATCCTGTTTCAGTGAATGAGTGAATTGGCTTGTGTTAAAAGGATAGATGGCTGGTGGACCTAGCTTCCAATTACAAATTAGCCATGCAGCAATCACACTGTCAGTGTCTCCTGCTAATAGTGCTAAAGTTCATTGACTGTCATGATTCGGATACTAAACCATTTTATCACCACTGTTGGAAAATAAATAAATAAATCTGCATGTGAAAGACTAAACATGATGCTTGCCCAAGTCCCAGTATGTCAAAATACAGAATTTTTTGTCTGATTATTTTCAATGAAATTGAATTTTGGTGTGACTGAAATGTTCAATTGTAATACCTCAATTACTATTACTTTGATTTCTATTACTATTACATTGCATTCTGTTCCATCTATTAATATTACTTGAACAATTGTAATCATTACTGTTACTATTACCCCAGGTCTGCCTGTTTTTTGTATATTTATCATATTATAATCTTTTGTGCGATATAGTTTACATGTATCTTACAATTTGCAAAACAGAGTGATATCTGACATACTTCATCGAATGCAGCAGCACGGCAGGTTAAATCGATAAACAACCCACCCTCACTCAACGTCACAGGGCAGTGATTTATTTTTCATTCACTAGGGTGCGCGACTTGATGATGGAAAGGTCTATAACAAACTGGACCAAATTCTTTTTTCAAATAATCAACCCCAATTAGGGTCAGGTCAGGGGACTCCTCTCGCTTATACTGAGTTAGCACCATATTTCTGGCTGCATCCACGATAGTTTATTAATGTTTCTGCTATATTTAGCTTGGATAACAACTCCGAAATAATGTCATTTAACTTTCAGTTCTAAGTTCGGTGAGGGCACTCATAAATGGAATTGTTTTCTGTTCAAAATAAACTTGTCATGTAATCGTTTGCTGTTGTTCCAACTGACTACTGGTATTAGTGGTAGTTTGCATTATGTTCTGCTTAAAACAGCCAGTTTACTAGATGTCAGTTAGTAAGCTTATGTCTATGATTTATCTGTAAATGCAACTGACTGTAGCCATAGAAAAGATTAGTTAGCGCATATTAAATAGCCCGGACCAATTCTGTAAGAATACACTAAACACCAAGTACAAGGATTACAGAAGTGGTTACAACTTAGACTAGGATCTAGAGCTAGGCGGGACTCTTGACTCTCAGTCTCTGCCTTGGGTGTTGGGTCCTGGACCTGGAGAGTAGCTGGTCTCATTTTTTGTCATAGTAATAGTCATTGACATGTCATAGACACAGTTAATTATTTTATGGGAGGTCATAACTTCTCTGGTGGAACGCCTCTCCTAACTTATGAATCGTAAATTAAGTATCATGGCATAAACGTTATTAAAATGTTGAAATAATGAACTACAACGCTTCGACGTTTCACGTTCGCCCTTGAATGGCCATCAACAACCCTGATTATCGCTCGCTCTATAATTGAAACATGCACGAATTTGTCAATAATAAACACTCAGTCGAACCTGTCCAAAGCTCTATATGCAGCATCGACATCATTGTTCTTCACTAATACTGTACGATTGAAAAACTTTAAAAATGCGTGCGCTCTGCCCATCTTTCCCTTCGTTCATGCGTTTGTCAACCTTTGGGTGATATGCGCCTCTGGCGAATACAATGCGAAGTTGTTTTGAAAGTGCTGCCACTGAACGGAATATAAGCTAATCATTTTGTTCTGTATCCAAGCCTACTACATGCAACCGAATCGAATTACATAGCCGTCAACCCCAGGAGGGTTTTAAGCGTGATAATTGTTGCCAGTCATGTTCTAGGGGCACAGGCAACTTCAGTGAATTTCAAGAGTCTTTAGAGACTTATGAAGACACATTTTTTTTATTCCAAAAGCTAATTTTCAACACGTGCTTTCCAACAGGAAATCTCATTGGTTGAGGCCTACTGCTTAAGTTGCCATATACGTGTTGAAATACCAGATTAGTATAACTGAATCGGTTCATCGAATTCCATGTTTTCCCAAACTGTTACATGTGAAAGATGAAGAAATTAAATTTATCAATAAGCTGGCGCTATAGCTTCATATTCATGAGGAGTGTGTGGCAGGGGTCTCAACCACCGAGCTCCCACGTGTTTTGGGGGCCAACCTCCCACCTCCAACCAATTTTTAGCACCAACATCCCGACTCCTGCCACACCACCTCGATTCATATCATTCCCACGTTCCTCTTCGGTCACCACTGACGGAGTTGTTAACTTTGACTCTTTGAAGGGATGAAACAGCTTTCTGCGTTTAACCGAGCAGGACACAGCGGACAAAAACGACACTGTTTGTGCAACTGCAGACGTTCAGCTGCGACCCGGCAATGGCACGTCATTTAGTAAATTCACGACGTAAAATACGTACAATTTAAAATTACGTCCGCCACCACTACAGGGAACTTGGTAAAAGCAAAGCGTTCGATTTAAATGGCGCCCTCCGACAATCGTTACTCACGGCGCATTGCATTTTGTTCCTGGCAGACCTGTTCACGCTGTCACCATTTGAAATCCTCTTGCCTATCTGCTCTTAATTGGAATAATTGGAATCCAACCATCGTCTATTGCCAGGTACTGATTTATACATCTGAAATAACCGATCACGAGACATCCGAGACTGAACGAAGTAGCCCAAGCTTCGAATGGCAGAAAACAGATTTGACGAGATAACGTCATTAATAATAATTATTGTTCGTTATCTGCAACCAGAAGTAAGTTATATCGTGTGTGCAAGGGACAGTGGTCGGTGTCGAATGTGCGTCTTTGCCATTTCACTTCATTGCACTAAATCATATTTTCGAAAGAAATATTATTCGCGAAAGCATTGGCGTTCGCACTGGAGGCAGCCATCAACACGATGACGTAATTCTATGTTTCGTCATTCGTGGTTGTACTGTGGTTGAGGATCTTTGCTGTGAACAGCACTTATGAATGCCATACGACTAGCCAATTTAAACCAATCAACGTTAATTACAGCACAAATGAGTCATAAGACAATAATTTCAGACGATGACATTTCTGACAGTAAAAGCTAAAATGTGACTACTAAATATTAAAAGGGAAATACTAAACGTTATAATTAAAAATGTAAATATGAAATATTAAAAAGGGAATACCAAATGTTATAACTAAGAGTTCATTTTAAAATGTTAGTGACATTAACGCAAAATCGTGTTTTTCTTCGTGTTGTCAACCGACCGACCGACCGACCGACCGACCGACCGACCGACCGACCGACCGACCGACCGACCGACCGACCGACCGACCGACCGACCGACCGACCGACCGACCGACCGACCGACCGACCGACCGACCGACCGACCGACCGACCGACCGACCGACCGACCGACCGACCGACCGACCGACCGACCGACCGACCGACCGACCGACCGACCGACCGACCGACCGACCGACCGACCGACCGACCGACCGACCGACCGACCGACCGACCGACCGACCGACCGACCGACCGACCGACCGACCGACCGACCGACCGACCGACCGACCGACCGACCGACCGACCGACCGACCATCCAGCCAGCCAGCCAGCCAGCCAACCAACCAATCAATCAATCAAGCAATCATTCAATCAATCAATTAACCAGTCAATCACTCAACCAATCAATCAGTCATTTGTTATTAACAACTGAAACGCCGCGAATAGGTGATATAGCGTTTTATATAGGTAAACCACATCATTATAGGTTGTTCTGCTGTCACAACGCCAGGCTTCCCGACATGTCATTCTCATAGTTGTTCGTAGTGCTGTACTAATATTTGTCCCTATGTCCGAAACATTAACGTCTTGAAAAGATTAACGTTTAGTTAGAAGGCACCGATCCAGGAATGTTCTCCGCGCGAGATGCGTCGACTTCTGTGTGGTTGGGGTTGACGTCGTGGAAGAAGAGTTGCTGCTTCATGCTTCCGCAACACGTGTTTTTGTCGCACAGCTGGTCGGGACAGTCGAACACGCAGTACATTCCCTCGGGTAGCGGCACGTTCTGGAAACCGGAACACATCCAGATTAGAACTCGTGACGTCACACAGCAACGTTGAGATGTGAGAAACATTTTATACTATTTGGAGGACTAAAAGTAATATACTGTCAGTATATGCATAAGGATGACTGCAACTTTATTATGCATATTCGCAAAAAAACTTGGTAGTTACGTAAACGTTTACGTTACTTTGAACAATCTTAGAAAACTCGCATATTGTTGCGAACAAATGAATGTAAATATAGGCAATCGTAGAAAACATGCATAGCGTTGCAAGCAATCTACGATTCAAGATAAGTCGTACGTTTTAGGGTAATGGTAGAGTGAATACATTTTTTTACGAATCTTCTAGGGGTCGTCGTAGATGAACCACTTAAAGTTTGGCGCCCAAGATGCAAAGTGTCTAGGCAGCTCGATTATAGTAAAATTAATTTTGTTTACTGAAACTATGTTTACACTTTGTAATTTGTTTACGTAAACACTTGGCCCTAATTTTTTTCTCAAAATCGTCATTACATCAGAGATGCATAATGTTGTGTTAATCCACACATCTGTTATTACAAACGGAAGCGTTGGGCGATGACGATGGCGAGTTGCGTGTAAACGAATTACGCGGATTACGTCACCCCCCCTCCGGTGATGGCTCGTATAATTTACGCGAGTTTTTCAGACTCATCGGAAACGCTACGGAATAAAGCTGTATCGACATACCTCAACAAACTCCGGTTGGATGGTGGTGGAATGAATGCCCTCGTTGTGGAAGAATCTCTTCACGTCGCTAGCAATGCGCATATAATCAGCTTGGTTGCGACAGAGAATGTGTGCAGACGCGATGATGCGATTTCCGGCCAACTGCCAAATATGGAACTCGTGCACGGCGTTGACCCCTGGCACCTGGAGGTGACCGAATGTATCAGAAATGTGTGCAACCGCTTAACAGTGACGTCACGTAATGGCGACGACGATGATGACGTCGATTAACATCAGTATTAGTAATGTAGATGAATGAATGTATTAATTAATTAATTAATCTTTATTTATTTCACCAACGTAAACAAAATTGAAATAGAGACGTCAGTAGACATTTGTATTTGTTTTTATAGTGACATTAGGAAGTGATGATGATATTGCATGCATTGTAAACATTTTAGTATTGATTTTACATTATATATATATATATATATATATATATATATATATATATATATATATATATATATATATATATATATATATATATATATATATATATATATATATATATATATATATATATATATATATATATATATATATATATATATGTGCACTGGCAATAATTATGTTACGAAACAGAACTGACAGGTATCTGACACTGGTGGGCCATTTATAGATAAAACAAGACTGTCGATTATCCAATGGTTGTTTGTTCATTTGGAGCTTAGGACCTATTGTTCTGTATAGCAATCTTGTTAAATAACTTGGTTAATCATGAAATTCCAACGTTTGTTCGAGGATGTGTTTTCCAGATTAAGGCCCGGATTTAGCTGTCGGGAATGTGAATTTGATTTTAGTCAGTGTTGTGTTGTGTTACTATTAAGTGATTACAGACCATGCCAAGATGAATTAAGCATTGCAAGCTAGTAGCTACCATTGTGTGATCTTTGCAATATATATATATATATATATATATATATATATATATATATATATATATATATATATATATATATATATATATATATATATATATATATATATATATATATATATACTCTGCGTACTCTGCCAGCATACGCTGGAGTATACAACCATGTAACGTGCGACCCACTAATCCAAGTTACAAATGATGGTAAAGCAAATGAGAAACCGACCTCCAGGAGAAGTCTTTCTTGCAGTTTTCGCACTTGTATATGCAGAGGAACTGTTTGTAGGAGCACCAGAGCGGAGGCTTTTACTGCAAACAGAAAACACGGTGCCAACACGAAATACGAATAGCAACAACCAAAACGAGACGCAGCAATAACGATAAAGTAATGCGATTGTATTGTATTGTCTCGAATTTTCTCATTTGTGTGCATACGGATGCGTAAGCTGTATTGACCAGTCATGTCACACCAATGGCTTGTCTGCATTCTTACCCACAAGACAAGTAACTTAAAATATGTGCTAAGATTAGTATTTTGAAATACTTACATAGTGGAATTGTAGTTATCATAATGATTACCACCATCACCAAGCTGAAGAGGAACACGAAAGATTGTAGTTATCATAATGATTACCACCATCACCAAGCTGAAGAGGAACACGAAAGATTGTAGTTATCATAATGATTACCACCATCACCAAGCTGAAGAGGAACACGAAAGATTGTAGTTATCATAATGATTACCACCATCACCAAGCTGAAGAGGAACACGAAAGATTGTAGTTATCATAATGATTACCACCATCACCAAGCTGAAGAGGAACACGAAAGATTGTAGTTATCATAATGATTACCACCATCACCAAGCTGAAGAGGAACACGAAAGATTGTAGTTATCATAATGATTACCACCATCACCAGGCTGAAGAGGAACACGAAAGAGTAGCTGTTGTATATTGCGAATTTTTTTATACATTCGTGAGGATCTTATGAATTCAAATCCTTTGTATAGTCGACACATGCGGGCGCACGCACACAAGCACGAACATAATCACGAACACACTGATACACTCACACGTGTATTAATGTGGCATAGTATTTCCCATGAAAATGTGCCACCGTGGACGTTTAACACGATTGCCATCCAAAACTATAAGTTCCAGATGGCAAGTGGACAAGGAAGCCACGGGCTTACTGAAAATCCAACAATTTTATCATCTATGTATAGCCAGCCCATAACAGATATCTGTCCATTTTATTTTTAAGCATATTCACACTACTAGCATTAACACAATCATTTGACAGTTTGTTCCATTCTTTTATCACCCTCTGTGAGAATGAGACCTTTCTCATGTCCAACCCACACTGTTCCTTAACTACTGCTGCTTTGTGTCATCAGGTTCTACTGCCTTCTTTAAATTTGAAGAACATATGCCTATCAATATCCTCATAGCCACTTACTATTTTTGAACACTTCTATTTGGTCTTCGCTTAGTCTCTTTGTCTTTAGTGTTGTCAAACCACATTCTAATAAGCGGCTTTCATAACTAATGTCTCTCAATTCTGATATCATTTTAGTTGCTCTTCGTTGTATTCTTTCTATCTTATATATGTCCTTCTTACGATATGGCCTAAATGCATGTATGCAATATTCCAGATGCGGCATAACTATCACTTTGTACAGGGTGCAATTAGATGTTTATCCTTCCAATTCTAACTAACGTTTCTAATAATTTGCATGCAACTGATGTTAAACCCACTTGTCTGTAATTGTCTGACTTGTTTCTCGACGCCTTCTTAAATAATGGCGTAATGTTTGCTTCTTTCCATTCTGAAGGAACGAATCCATCTTCTAGTGACAAGTTAAACACATTGGGAAGTGGTGTACTAATTTGCTCTACAATATCCTTATGCAGTCTTGATCGTATCCCATCAATTCCAGGTGATGAATTATTTTTAACCCTCTTACTTTTCTTTGCCATCATTTCAGGAGTTACAAATAACTTCCCTAAATGATCAGATTAGTCGCCTTCAAAGTTAGTAACTGGAACTGAAAGTGAGCTAATATCTTATGTTACAAAAACTGACCTGAGATACTCATTCAAGGCCTCTGCCATTTGAAACCCGTCCGAAATTATGTTTCCATTGTTGTTTTCCAATGGCCGACCTTATCTCGAACTTTCTTGCATAAGCATATAAACTATTGCTGTAATTTTTTTATATTACCTGCCAATTTTATTCAAAGGTTCTTTTTGACTTTCTTATTTCAGATGTAGCTAGGTTAAAGGGGATAACGACAACGATTGCTTGAAATCATATTATATTACATCTTGTAGTATGTTTCCATTTCCACAACACCGTACAATTAATTAGAATTTCACTAATTAATAATTCCCAATAATATTCTGTCCTACCGGCCTGCCTCGATTACGCATATTTTCCAGCGCTTATCAGCAAGCTTCGACGTGACGTCACTGATGATAAGGAAGTGCTACGAAACTGGGACTTTCCATCCATTCATTCACCGTACTGTTGACAGCGATAGCGGTTGTTTAGAGGCGAACGTCATAATGGTTTATTGTGCGGCATTGAATTGTAATGCAAACAGTAGTAATAAATAAAGTAATAAATAAAGTAACATGTAGTTGGTTTAAGTTCCTACGGAGCCAACTTAAAAAAAAAAACGTCAAGCCTACGAAGTACAGTCGGCTTTGCTCGCTTGGAGACAACTTGTTTCAAATACGATCCGGACCAGAGAAGGTTATCCGGGTGCTAACACCTCCTTGTAAGAGGGTGACGTGCCCACATTATTCGCAGTAGTGGAAGCTATGTTGATGCCACCAATCCGTAGAACACAGGCAGCGGCACGGGCGTCGACGACCGCGGTCCACCTAGGACCGAAGCAAGCTGTCAGCGAGTTGTCAGCGCGGATACAGGTGATGTCGGCTCACGGTGAATTCGGACAGCATTCTTTCGAGAGTTCGGCCCGCACCTCTGGTAACTTCGGCCTCAGACACAACGGGCACAGTAATCTCGGCCCAAACGATTGTGTAGCGAGCACAACAAGTTTAATGTGTGTCTTTCTGTGAATAAAGCATTCTATTTATTCTCTCATTTGTTAATTGATTTATTTCCACATTAACCCGAAATTGTTACTTTGTAACTGCTTTTAAAGCTTTCGCATAAAATACGGCGCCGCTATTTTTTTCCATTTTAACACACAGTCAACGAGATATATAATATATTACACCAAAAACAATAAAATTATATACAGTTGAATAATTTAAATAAATTAAATTACAATTATCATAATATATTGTTTCTATATTTAAGATTATCATGCGTTTCCCCTCATCAGGGGAAATTCTCCTCAGTTTTTGTTTTTAATTAAATCAAAGACAGAGCAATAACAGTGATAAGCGATTATTGTACTGTGAGTACAACGGAGCCACCTGCATATGGTCTTGATCTACACAGTGTTTTTCGTCAGATTATTTTTAATGTGAAGCACTCCTGCTCACTGTACGAAACAGACATAGCAGTGTACTTCAACAGTATCTAGTTCAAATTAGCACCCATTTAATGACTAGTACATGAATAACAAACCCTTAAAGTGAAGGCTAAGCCATTACTAGCTAGAACTGAGTAGATCTTGCGTGTCACATCAGTCACCGAAATCACCAAGCCGAAACAACATGGCAGTTGGGCCGAATTCTTCGAGGGCCGAAATCACTACGGCCAGTACGCGCTACTCCTGCTATTGCGATGTTTACTTTCTGACCTAACCATGAAAACGACCACCTAGGGCCGCCAAACTTCTTCTCATATATTTACCATACATATACACATGTCACGTCGTCAAACATTACTCTTACTTCCATGTAACAATAACAAATTACAAAAACTAGCTATATCTTCTACGCCTAGTTCTGCGAAGCTAGGCATAGGAGATGACACATTTTCGTTTATTTTGTTCTTTATTTGGAAGCAAGAGTAATGTTTGAAAGCATACGCATGTGACGCGGTAACATGTGTATTCGCATGGTAGCTATATAAGGAGAAGTTTGGCAGCTCTATGTGGTCGTTTTTATAGATCGGTCAGTAAATAAATAAGTTTGAAGTCAAAGGCTACTGACGTCGCTAAACTGCTCCAAAAGAGCCGAGTGCGAAGATGATTCTGCGGAATCAGTAACCGCTAGCGTTTCGAAATTGTTACATTATACGTTATATTCTGGCAAACTGACATTGCTATCACTCGCTATAGCAATGACTGTACTGAAGCATTGCATAGAAATCACTGACTGAATGTAAACCCATAATCACAAATGACGTCACAAAACCACGTGATCGCTCATATCCCAATTTTTACGCGCGCTTTGCGAGTTAAACGCATTAAACATATAATTTTACCTATAAATAAATTTTTCAGAATTTTTTTTATTTTGGCATGTAGTACATACAATATTAAACTTTGTGTACACACAAAGAAGCATTTAAGTTAGTGCCTTGTTGTTAGTCCATTTAAGTGCGTCTTTGTAGTTGGCATAGTCTATATTTCAAGTGTTTATATATCCTGCACAGCACCTGCTAGTGAGCAATTTTTCTAATGGCCTCTTTTGACAGGTGTTTTTTCAGGACTACATTCAGGACTACATTCCCACCTATGGTTGGTTCCAAGACATGTTGAGTAAAGAAGCAATCAAGTGTTAGAAGTAGAAAATGATGGTCGTCATCCCCAGCACTCTCTAGTGATTTCCATTGTGTATGACCATGGTTAAAATGTTATGTTACACCAAAGGTACACCAAATTGCATCCTCCTCACAATCTGCTTCATTTTTCAGTGTTATTTCATATGCCTGGATAGATTATTTAATATCTAAAATTAATCCCCCCCCCCTTCTCCCTCGCCTTTCCTTCCTAAACATTACATAACCTGTCAGTGCTAACTCAGCATCTACTATGTCTTTATTTGCACATGATTCTGTGATACCTATTATTTGAGAACCTGTCCCGGTCAGATAAAGCCCATATCTCCCACGATATATAAAAACATGTTTGAATCCTGTTTGAATCATGATTGAATCCTCCATGCATACCCGGGCTTTCCTCGCCTTCCATAGTGACACTACATCTGCGAAGCTCCTTTCCTGCCGCGTCACTCGTTTACCAATCTTTTGCTGCACACTCTGTCTCCGTCCACCCGCCATCTTGTGCTCCTTCTGCTTTACTGATTTGCTGTCTTGTTGACATATCTCCCCTTTCTCTTCTATCGTCAACCTGTCTGCCACATGGTAATCCCTCTTCACTCACCTTTTACCTCTCTTTTGCTGCACAATCTGCCTCCTTCTATCTTTCTACTTCTGTTCCACAGTCTTCCCATTGTCTCTCCCATCGTTATCATCTACTGTCTTACCACCTGGAATTCCCTCTCTACTCACCTGTTTACTTTCCTTTTGCTGCACAATCTGCCTCCTTCTATCTTTCTACTTCTGTTCCACAATCTTCCCTTTGTCTCTCCCCTCGTTATCATCTACTGTCTTACCACCTGGAATTCCCTCTCTACTCACCTGTTTACCTTCCTTTTGCTGCACAATCTGCCACCTTCAATATTTCTTCTTCTTACCAGCTGTCTCCCTCACATTGCCTCTGCTCTCCTTGTTCTCACCACTTATGTTCTTCTCGTTCTCACCACTTCTGCTCTCCTCGTTCTCACCACTTCTGCTCTCCTCGTTCTCACCACTTCTACTCTCCTCGTTCTCACCACTTCTTGTCTCCTCGTTCTCAACCTACCCTATCATCATCACAACCATCTGCTTTAACTCATCTACTTGCATCTATAGACATTTCAATATCATGCACATTCAAAATGAAAATCATCTACTTAAACCTCTGCCCACAAATGTACACACCAGGACTTTGCAAGGTCTACCAAGCTGTCATAGAACATGTAAAATTACGCTTCGCCTTTATTTACCGTTTTGCACGTTTGACTATTTTTGTGTTCAAATACACACTTTATGCCTTACAAATTACAAATATGTACTTGCTATTTATTTTCAATCTACACAACTGACGACAACAAACCGTAATATCCCTCGCGCTAAGTCTCGGTGACTTTCTTTAAACTACACTGCATTACTACCTATGGCTAATTTTTAGCAACTAATGTAACTAAAACAGTGTCTTCAGTTACTCTATGTTTAATATGTATTACATTATTTATAATAGTATTGTGTACCTGCTGCTTTATTTCTACCTACTCAGTCTCAGCTGATCACAACCAACCTTATTTATCGCTCGCCCTACCAAGTCTTTGGATATCATAAATTACTTGTTACGGGCTGCAATTAGCCCGTGGCTAAATTTTAACAGCAACTATTGCATAGGTAAGGCCTCTTGCTAGTCTATGTTTAATATACACGTAATAACACTACTTATCTGATCAATATTCCACGCTTTATCCAATATCCAATCCACCAAATTCAATTCCGTGTTCTCCTCAATATTTTCCAGCCAAAAGTACCTGACGAACATTAATTAATCTGAATAAACAACACTGCTTTTCTCTCATATGTGTAGGCTTACACTAAAGTAATCAGTCTCTATATTAATTTCGCAATTAAATCTTACACTAAGCGTTTACTTTTTTCATTGCGATCCGCCATTGATAACTTCGAGTAAAGCGACTGCACCGACTGGAATGTCACGTGACATTGCACGTGACTGATATGCGCGATGTTGCGTTGTCCAGTTGTTTTTGGGCGACCTACCTCATGACTGGGTCAAACTTATACTTCCAGTCACCCTCGGCGAACTTGATGACAATGGCGCTGACGATAACAATGACAGAGCCGAGGGCGTCACCAAGCACGTGCAGAAAGACACCCCGCATGTTGAGCTTGGCGCTAGAATCTACAAGCAGACGACACGTGTTGAAGAGTTCGTCAAATAGATTTGAAATGAACGGGACACGGATGGGAAAGGGACTAATGCCGCGAGGGAGGGAGGGATGGAGAATGGAGGGGGGGGGACAGGAGAGAACGGAAAAGAGCCAGAAAAGCGGTAGAAATTACTAAGGAATCGATTAACACGAACGCACGCACGCACGCACGCACGCAAAAGGAGAACGCACCGATCTTTGCTAGTTTCTTTACGTCACCGCCGCTGTCATCAGTCCGTTCGTTCGTGTCCTGACTGTCCGTAATGATTCCTCGGCTGTCGACGGAGATTGTCATGTTGTCGTAGTGCACTTTATTCGGTTTCGTCGGACCCTCGCCGCCGCCGTGACTGTGTCCGTGTCCGTGATCTGTAACCCACGTCACGGGTCTGTAACCCACGTCACGGATCGCATCTCAATTGAATTATGTTTCGTTACAACTGATTACTCTATTTTCGTTATTGGTTTGTAGCCTGTTTGCGCTACATTCCTTGCTCCCATCATAAATCAATATTCTGCTTCCGTTGTAATTCAATACACTCCCCTCTTACCAAATTGCTGCGTCACACCACCGATGCATGTGTTTCCTTCAAGCCCAATTTTTTATCGGTACAGAAATGAGTAAGACATTTCACAGTATCGGAGTTCAAAGCATCAATTAACCGCTGAAAGCACAACTGAATCATAATTAGGTGGTTTCCACAATGTATGTATGTAATTGTCAATTACAGTGATCAATTGTAATTACAATTACACAAGCTCATATAAATTCAATTACAATTATATTATTTAAAAAAATACAATTAATTAAAATTAATAACTACAATCACACTGCAATTGTAAGTAATTACACAATACGTGATTACAATTACAATTACAATTACGATTGAACCGTGTAACATTGTAAGGAACACCGACCGATCCCGCTAAAGAGGCAGAGGCCGATGAGGTTGACGAAAAGACCGATGCCACCAATGATGAACAGGAGGTCGGGGTCGGATACTTCTGAGGCAGTGGCGAGGCGCTGCAAGGCCTCGATGAAGATCGTGAAGCAGAGCGCCGTGAGGAAGACGGCGTTGACGAAGGCACCGAGCACCTCGGCCCGCACCCAGCCGTACGTGTTCTGCGAGGAGTGCCACTGGGCTACCTGCCGCGGAGGAGACGAAGATGCACTTGCCTCGCGGAGACAGGGGCAGCCGTGACGGGGGAGAGATAGCGGCTAGGCACCATCGTGTGGTGTGTGTGGGGGGGGGGGGGGCGTGCGTGCGTGCGTGCGTGCGTGCGTGCGTGCGTGCGTGCGTGCGTGTCACTGCATCGTGATGATGTAGCTATGGGGAAGAGAACGATGCCTGCTTGACCACTGATTGTTCTCTATCCAGCTACACATAGATATATGGTTTAAGCAACCGTAAACATGACGAAACAGCAGCAAGGTCTGAAATATGCAAATTTCACAAAAGTGTGACCCATTTTGGTGGTTGGGGTGGCTAAATAGAGAATATAGATTTGAACATCCTTCTGCGAACCACTTCACGCAGCACACATGTAAGACGTACCCGGATGGAGGCGAAACCGACCAACAGGGCGACGACATCGGACAACATGTGGTACGAGTCGCTGATGAGGGCCAGTGAGTTGGTCATGTAGCCGACGGTGATTTCAACGAAGAAGAAGGTCGAAGTCAGGCAGATCATGCATAGCAGTCTGCACGCGTTGCCCGTGTAGCGACCCATCTTCACTGCGAGTTATCTAATGTCAGCAAGAAATAAGAAACGCCGATTCGTCGATGCCCTGCACTGAATCATATTAGTTATGTCGATCCACGTTGGCATTCCCGGCTGCATTGTTTTTCCCCAGAAAATAAAATATGATTACCGCCATGCGACATGCATTTGTTTGTGCTATATCCTACAATTTTATGTCTACCTAGAAAATGGTATTGCGAGTTTTGTTAAACTTGAAAAACGGAGATATATGTTCCAACTATAGTTCTTTTGGATGTAAATTTAATCCTACCTAGAAAATGGTATTGCGAGTTTTATTATACTTGAAAAACGGAGATATATGTTCCAACTATAGTTCTTTTGGATCTAAATTTAATCAAATTTGTGATCAAATTATTAATATTTAATATTTATTAATATACAGCGCCAAATCTATACAACGATATTCTTTGGTGCTGTACATGTTAATAAAATAAAATAAAATAAAATGATAATAAAATATTATATAAAACAATTATGATGATAGAAGAAACTATAACATCCAGACAATTATATAATTTGGTGCTATATACAAATATAAAAAGATAACAGGTTAAATAGAATATGATTGGATAACACAAACTATATATATATATATATATATATATATATATATATATATATATATATATATATATATATATATATATATATATATATATATATATATATATATATATATATATATATATATATATATATATAAATATATATATATATATATATATATATATATATATATATATATATATATATATATATATATATATAATAATTTAATTGTACGCTGAATTAAAATAGTGAGTCATTAGCTTGCTCTTAAAAACTTTAACATTGTTAACACTTCGTAAATCTTTGGGTAGCGCATTTCATTAAAGATTTGTCTGCAGGAAAAATGTAGCCAACTGCATGGACTAGGTACATTGATAAATATAATTTAACAACACAATAACTAGCAAAGAGTTGACACAATGGTTGTGCGGAGCTGACATGACGGCACAAAATAACGGAAACATGATTCAAGCCAAAAAATAGTCACTTACGATACCCTTGTCGTAGTTTTACTTTCCTTTCCGTTTTCAGACTCGCATGCGTCGTGCTACCCTCACAATAATGGTATTGACTCGGGTTAACAAAACCCGGCTGCCTTGCCCCGGCTGCTATATTTTATATAACAAACTTTTTTATAAATTGTTTTTTTCTTCTGAAATTTAAGTTACTACGAGAAAGCACTCGCATTCATATCTTCAAAACATTATTTGCGAATACAAATCTAGCAGCATGTTAGAGCGAATTTAACAATGTTAACGACATATTGAACCTTCTTTTGTCTCTTCATTACGTCACTTCCGGCTAGCAACGCAGACATGATGCTTGGTGATATAATATCTGGAAATCCAGTTATTAAGCAATGCCATTCGCTGTAACAATAACACTAATGCATGTCAATTATTAGGATTAACCACACCAAATAAAGAGTGTTAAACTTTTGGATTTATTTAATTTTTATGGTTTGCTTATATTTAGGAATAAGTCACTGTCGGAATAATCCCATATCCATTCGGTTGTTCATCAGATTTGTGATGCATGGCATGGTAATAATAACACTTTCATTATATAATATGCATATACTACACACAGTGTAGTACTAAACACACTAACCACAGTATATTAAACACATTATTTTTAGGTTAATTTGCAGGTTCTATTAGGTTCTATTTGTGATGTTACTATGTCAATAAATATTGTGTTGGGCACGAATGCAGTTGGCAGTAATTTAAAGATGGGGGCTGTCTAGTCCAATATTTCCACATCTTAAACACTACTGCATATTGAGCATGTGGTCCTCCAACTGTGACCCTTGGCGAGCTGCATGCTTTGTGTGCTTCAGCAGTGCGACGCGTGTTCACGATAAAATGGATTTCCACATTCTTGTACGGCAGCGTTAAGCGAGTTCACTTGTTTCTGGAACGTTGTTTACACACTTCTGGGTTGATCTTGACAATGAGCCTCTATGTATGTAGTTGGTTCCATACAGATTCGCCAATGAGCCTCATCATCTCTGAGCCCGAAACCATGTATCGTCGAAGTGCACTACCTAGTCCTTTTAACTCTGCCCATCCCTCACACTTCTCTCCGCTTGTCCCTCACCCCTCTCTCCGCCAATTCCTTACCCCTCCTTCCGCCCATCCCTCACCACTCCTTCCGCCCACTCCTCATCTCTCTCACTGCCCGCCCCTCACCTCTCTCTCCGCCCGCGTTTCACGTCTCTCTCCGCTCGCCTCCAACCCTCTCTCCGCCCGTCCCTCATCTGTCCCTCCGCCCATCCCTCACCCCTCCTTCCGCCCATCCCCCACCCCTCCTTCCGCCCATCCCTTACCCCTCCTTCCGCCCGCCCCTCATTACTCTCTCCGCCCATCCACCAACCCTCTCCCCGCCCGCCCATCACCTCTCTCTCCGCCCGCCCTCACCTCTCTTTCCACCCGCCCTTCACCCTTCTCTCCGATCGCCCCTCTCTCCACTCGCCCCTCACCCTCTGTCCGCCCGCCCCTCATCCTTCTTTCCACCCGCCCACACACCCCTCTCCCCGCCCGCCCCTCAGCCGTCTATTATGCTCCCTTTGCCATTTCCACCGTGACAAGAACGCTATAATGACCGAAGGCATAGATATTTACAACAGAAACATAAGCAAGTGAATGAACCGTGTATTGTATTATTTATTATAACGGATTTACAATGTGCGCATTGGCAACTGGCTCAACACTGCCCCGGATAGAACGCCGACAGTCTGCTAAATATATACCAACCGTTGGTACAACGGCAGCACGTAGATTTGGCGCCACGGTTGGTAGATGTTAAACCAACATAGCAACATTACGTTGGGTGTACGCCAACAGCCGATATTACGTCAACCAATATTGCCTTAGGCGTAGGCACGTTTGTATCAAGCTCCGCACAAACAATATATTATATCACTGACAATGCACACAACAATATATTATATCACTGACAATGCATAAAACGATATATTATATCACTGACAATGCACAAAACAATATATTATATAACTGACAATGCACAAAACAATATAATATTATATCACTGACAATGCACACAACAACATATTATATAACTGACAATGCACAAAACAATATATTATATCACTGACAATGCGCAAAACAATATATTATATCACTGACAATGCACAAAACAATATATTATATCACTGACAATGCACACAACGATATATTATATCACTGACAATGCACAAAACAATATATTATATCACTAACAATGCACAAAACAATGGATATTGTGCAGCTGAACGTAGGCCTTAATGATAACTACTCCAACACTCAATTCTCAATTCTTGAAACATTGCTAGTCTACAATCGAAAGTAATTATTAGTAATATAATTCCCTGTCTCAATGCGAAATACAATTAGTATGATACAGTCGAAAGCAATAACAACTAACATAACTATTAGTCTAAATGCGAGAAACAATGGTTAACTAACAGTCGAACGCAGTAGTAACTAATGAAACTCTTTGTCTAAATGCGAGAAACAATGGTTAAAGCACAGTCGAAAGCAGTAACAACTAACATAACTATTTGTCTAAATGCGAGAAACAATGGTTAACGTACAGTCGAACGCAGTAGTAACTAATGAAACTCTTTGTCTAAATACGAGAAACAATGGTTAAAGCAGATTGAAACGCAACAATGACTGATCAAATCGTGATGTTATCTGGCTGGTAACATTCTCGAGAACGTCACCAGCCATATAACTGCGGGACTTGTGATGTTATCTGGCTGGTAACATTCTCGAGAGTGCCACCAGCCATATAACCGCGGCACTCCTGATGTTACCTGGCTGGTGGCATTCTCGTAGCATCGACAAACAATGTTGTATTCCCTAAATAAACATATTTGTTTCAATGTGAGAAATACTGGTTAAAGTACAGGCGAACGTAATAATGATCAGTACAACTATTTCAGTGCGAGAAAAAATGGTTAAAGTTCAATCGGACATAATAGTTACTAATATACCTTACTGCGTCAATACGAGCAACAATGGCTGATATACAGCTGAACGTAATAATGAATAATGTAAATCCTTTGTCTCAATGCGAGATAAAATGGTTCAAGGGCAATCATCGAAACTGTGGCGTATCTAGGATCTCGCAAAAGGGCCAAGGAGAGGCAGGCTTAATCACCCATTGGATTATCATGTAGTGGCGCAACATATTACATATGAAAACAATCAAAACATTAAGCTAAAGGGAGGCATGAGCTAATGCTCCCCTCTAAATAAGCCAATGAATAAGCCGTTTATCTGTCCCAATGCAAGAAACAATAGTATAGTTGGAGAACAGCCGAACTTAATAATGACAATACAAGTTTTTGTTGGAAGGCGAAAACAACTGTTAAAGTACAACCGAGAGTGATAATGACTAACACATTTAGGTAGCCACTAGATTAGAGAAGTAATATTACTCGCACGCATGACATCTTGTTCAGTCTAAGTAGTATGCAATACTGTCAACAGGATCACTGACGAATCACGCCGTCAGTCGCAGTCGTTTCCCCACGAGTGTCTCGTATGCAGGAAAGGTATGTAGAAGTAAGTGGTCGTAGGATCAGCAAGGTGGCGGTTTTCTCATGTCCGTCTTTCTTATTCCTGTCGTCCTGCGAAATAGAACAGAATTCACGTTGGTCATATACTGTCGGACTCTCGTGTGTACGTTACATATTGCTGGCGTGGGACGGCAAGTCGAAACGAGGCTGGAGCACCGAATAAAAGTCACCTGCTTAAATATAACATTAACTGCATAACTTCAAGTGTCGTTACCACACCACACAACGTTAGTGGGATTTTAAAGGGATCACCACTCTCAGTAATTTCAAAAGTAAGTATGTACATAAGGAATGACTATGTCTGGTCTTCCATGTAAAT
>OY759271.1:10464733-10524733 GCA_963662155.1 Lamellibrachia columna | reverse complement strand
AAAAGTTGCGAATAGACAAAATGGCACATTTGCGGACCACAACACTTCCGTTTCGCACAGGCTTAGATTTCTCGTTGCCGGTTGGCAGCATATGTTCGTATCAGCGATGGAAGGATCTCCTGTGCATCAAGACGGAATCTGGCTTGTTCGTGCGACAACTAACGGGCGGTATTTTCCGTGTGATTTTCTGGAAAACAACATTGTACGGTTTCACAAAAAAACACTACTACAGGTCGACAACAAAAATATCGAATTGTGCGCATCTATATGCACAGCGAGGAGTTCCATGATTGAACTTTGGCATTGGTTGCAATGGAAAAACAGCAATTCCCCGTAGTCTGTAGGAAGGATCCAGCGCGGAATATCGATTACACAGAACTGCCATATTACTATTTCGCAATAGCAACAACAATTAATTGGAATCTGATCGTCGTATCGATAAAATGCTCTGTTGACAGTATATCATTTACGCAGAAGAGTAGGAGTGGAAATGCAATAATGTTAGGAACGTTGCTAATCTGTTGGCGCGTATGTTTCATGATAGATCACCGTTATCTACTGTATAGACAAATATGACTATGTTCGTCGTGATGTAAAGACACACTAATCGCAATGATGGAAAACATGAACATTATATACAAAACATGCTATGAATACTGAACGATATTGTTCAAGTTAATACCACCAACAACAACAACAACACAAACAACAACAACAACAACAACGGTACGATACAATAACTGAAGTTGGCGCTATATTGACGTCAAATCGTCAAATGCTGTCATATTTTTCTTCAAATCAACATACAAGATGTCCCCCCATCAAATGGTGTCCAAGGCAATCACATAACGTGGGAGAGATCATCCAGTCATCGGCATGGGCATATGTCGCCGGCAATATACTAGAACATTAAATAGTGTTGTAGTCCTTAAATATTGCCAAGTTCCGGTTAAAAAAAAATATTTTCCATGAAGCAACAATTTACCAAAAGCGGGTATCGTCTCAAAATCAGCGACACTTCATTCGTATGCCATGAATCAGGAAGTAATTTAGTTATCCGTCCAAATGTGATCACACAAACGAGAACACTGGCGAGACTTGGATGACTACGTTGTCCTAACAATGATGCGCAGATAGCTTGATAATAGAGTAGTCGGCCACTTAAAAGTGTTTGACACCGAAGTGTCCCACGACCCTTCGTGTTATCAGCTAGTAATGATCAAGACAATGTGAACAAAGTAACATCTACACAGACGTGTAGAATATCATCTCGTGTTCTAATAATAATAATAATAATAATAATAAAAAAATAATAATAATAATAATAACAATAATAATAACAATAATAATAACAATAAGCCAAACATTTATAATGATGTTCAATAAGACAAGCGAACTGCCCCGGTGACCTTCGAAGCCCCTAATGGGAAAACAAGAAGGATACAGGAAAAAGAAGCTGCCTCCATGACCTTCCCTACCCTTATTCTGGGCAGGCCTTCAAAATGCATCCACTGCAGCAGACATTGTCCCCCCCCCCATTGCCATACCACTCAAAGCGCTTTACCCTTCACCTCCTGGCAGACTGTTCATGCCAACGCCATCTCCCAACGCCATCTCGAATTCTCTGGGAAGCATTAAGCCTCGCTGCAATTACTGCGCGAAGACTATTCGTTCAGATAATCACCGTTGTCTATAGCCTGGTGCTCATTTACAGTCGAGTGAACTAAAAATTTCACAAGATTTAACAAGATTGCCATCGAAGGCAAATACCCAGGTGGCAAGAGGACAAGGAAGTTATTGGTTTATCGAGAATCCAAAATTTTTCATCTATGTGCAACCCGTCCTCCTGAGATATGTGTCAGCCTTGTTTATATTCACGCTGCTAGCAGTTACACAATATGTAGATAATTTGTTCCATTCATTTATTCTCCTCTGTGAGAACGAGTACTTTTTGGTATCCAATCTACACTGATCCTTTACCAACGTTACCTCATGTCCTTTAGTTATACCATCTATGTTGAGTGAGAAAATCTCCTCTTAACATCCTTGTCTCTAGTGTTGTTAAACCACAACGCAACGTGGAGTGAACGAAATTGGCCAAGCTTTGAAACGACAACAACAGGATTCGAACCCGGGTTCTCTCGCATGAGAGTCCGATGTTCCAACCACAGCGCCACCGTGCCCCACAAAGAACTACCAAGAAGAAGAACTGCTCCTGGCATTCTCGGGAATTCAACGTCGTTTCAGTGTTTACTTTTCCCAACGTTCTATGCCGTTGTTATTACTGTTGAAGTGACGCTGGAGAGGTAGACAGAAGAGAGATGTTTCGTGCGATGATAGAGACATACGATGATAGACGCATCCCTATAATCCACCAGGCGCAATTTGCGCAAACAAATATTTATTACTGATTTACCGTAGAAGGCTGGGCAGCAAACATTACACGGGGGTGTTTGTCGTGAGACTGTTGTTGTGCATCGTCATGTGCGCTTCCAGACATGTAGTAATTACAACGGAGCATTTGATATATAATGATTAGTAGTGCGGCCGCGGAATTGATCAGGTATTTCCTATTGTGGGTGTGTCATACAACTATAGAAGATGTATAATGCTTGGCGCTCCTTATTGCACACAGAAATTGCAGCATTACAGGAAGCATCTCACTGCTTGAGTCTCACCTCTCACTGAGGGTAAGTTGTAGCTCGTTTTAGTAATATGCTTACTTGGCTTCAAGTAGGTAAACATTCCGTTAACAACATAACACAATTTAAGGAGAATGACGTACAGAGCAACACATTTCAGAGAAATGGAAAAGGAAACCATTGTCTTATCTCGAGTCCAACACATTGTAAAATGTAAAAAAAAAAAATTATCTTATATTTTGGTAGATACTGTCTTTTGTCTTTGCTGGGTTGACATGATGAAAGTATGCAACGCTAGTTAATGTGATTGAGCATCTTAAGTTCTGGACAAAGTCATATTTGTAACGCTTCTGCTTGTGAGATGTTTGTTTCAAAGAATTTGGTTGTCTCTCGTACGTTCTCCTTTCATAAGCAAAGGTAAAATCGTTAGCACACGTCTGAGTGTCCTGTTTGTGTGTGTTCCACTTCACTGCATAATAGTATGTGTTAATCTTTGTTAACTGTAGCCTGCAGCATTAATATCATGTGCTACAAGTGTTGATTGCTCATATCGGGGATGGAAGTCACATTGCTGACCGAAATTATATAAGTTGATGTAGTCTTCACATGTAGTGTAAGCTGCCTAGAAATGACGAGAAAGAGTCTGGTTGTCGTCATGTACTCTGAATGGAAAACTTCGCTGACTCGGTGAACCAAGACGTGCAAATCACTCTGGGAATGTTATTGTCTGCTGATACTTCCAGACCTTCGGGTTTATTGGGGAGCTCAACCAATAATGAAATGATGTTCCTTATGCAAACTGTATATTTATTTCACGGATTATTTTTGGCTTAGAAGATGCTATATATCCGATGAAATAGGTTTGCCACCCACAACAGTTTCTCGACGTGTGTTGGTGGTTATGTTACAGAAAATGGCAGCTTTGAGATGTGCCGCTGTGATGCTGGTTCTGGTCGCCGTTCTGCGGCCATCTTCGGGCGACCTTAGTACAAATCCTGCTGACCGACAGCGATGTGACACATTGGGCGGAGGCTACCGTCCATTGCACGAACATGACGGCGAATGGCTAATTGATGTACTGGGTAAAGATGCTCCTGTCCAAGGAGGTTTGGTCAAACGAAACGTGGACAGCGATTACGCCGGCGAGAAGCGAGCGATATTCCGTACACATTTAGGGAAACGACGAGCGTTCCAAAGGTATCTGGGAAACCACAGGGCATATATAGGGAAACGAGCAACTGAGAAGTCTCTTTTCCGGGAGGACATGAGCAAACGGTTCTCTCAAATGGAGAAGTCTCTTTTCCGGGCGGACTTGTTCAAACGGTTCCAATTTCCGGTCGATCCGACGACACAATTTCAGTTCCGAGGAGGTTTGGGGAAACGATGCTCGACTCGGTTGACGATCGATGGAGACTACAGTCCGCTGCACGAATATGACGTCGAATGGTTAAGTGATCAACTGGCTAAAGGTGGTCCTTGGCGCGGAGGTTTGGGCAAGCGACGCGTGGACACTGATGACGCATACGAAACGCAAGCGACGTTCAGGGCCGATTTGGGGAAAAGACAAACGTTCCGAGTTCAGGGGAAACGGGCCGCCTTCAGGGCTTATACAGGGCAGCGAGCAAGTCCCCCAATGGAGTTGGGCAAGCAGGCTCTTTTGTGGGCTAACTTGGGCAAACGATTCCACCTTCGAGGATATCCGGCGAAACGATTTCAATTACGGCGAAATTTGAGGGAACGAACGCCTTTTCGAGGTGACTTACCGAAACGCGTTCCATCCCGAGTAAATTTAGGCTCTCGATCAGCGTTCCGCTTCGATCTGGGGAAACGATACTCGACTAGATTGGTGTACGGCGGAAACTACAGTCCGTTGTATGACTATGACGGCGAATGGCTAAGTGACGAACTGGCTAAAGGCGCACTTTTCCGCGGGGATTTGGGCAAGCGAAATGACGATAACGAAGACGCCTACGAAACGCGAGCGAAGTTCCAAGCAGATTTGGGCAAGCGGGCTCCTTTCAGTCCGGATTTGAGCAAACGATTCCAATTTTGGGGATATACAGGGAAACGTATTCCGATCACAGGGGATTTCGAAAAGGGAATTATGTTTGGCAAACGTGGACCATGTCGAAAAGATTTGGGCAAACGATCACCGTCCTGCGTATATCTAGGAAAACGATACTCAACTAGGCTGATCCGACCAAGAATCTTCCGCCCAGACACGGCTAACACAGCATCCATGATGTTCCCACAGGTAATATACACATTAACTTCACTGAATGTGTCCTCATCTTATGTAATGCATGCAAATAGTACTATATATATATATATATATATATGCAAAATTCCGCAAAAAAAAAAGCACCCATTAAATGTATGTGACAAAGAAAAACGTCAATATTTCCACTAGGGGAATGTGTGTGGAAGGTTAAAATATTGCCTGTACACGTATATGTACAGGCAATATAGATGTTGTCACCAGTTGTAGCTCTTTTTAGTAATATGCTTACTTGGCTTCAAGAAGGTAAACATTCCGTTAATATCGAGCAAATATATATATAGATATATATATATATATATATATATATATATATATATATATATATATATATATATATATATATATATATATATATACTTTGTGTGTAAATATACAGTAAACTGTGATATTGCGGACATTTTGTTATCCCGATGATATAGTGACTACGCCAATTTGGTTAGTGATGTTTACAGAACCAAAACATAATGTTGTGCGCACCATACACAGGTTAATTATACGACAATGAACGACATAATAGAGGAATTATCACTATTATGAGTAAAATACGCCAGTTCTTTTTCATCGGCATCCTTCAGTCTCGCTGGTTTGTGCTACTGAACCTAGAGTCCTTTCCAGGGCTCAAGACTAGGCGAAGTACACGGATGTAATGGGCTGCGTAGTCGTCATGGTCCTATCTCTGCCTCAATGGTGGATTCCAAAAGTACGTAGAGGCCTACATCTCGCACGAGCTCGGCTGCAGGAACTGCCGGAAAGATGGCAAGGTTGACATCAGACCGGGGTTCCACTCCCGATTCTTTGTTAGCGTGTACTCCGTCAGATCACTTGCCTACCAGTGGGCATGGTCGGCCCAGTACCATTTGTCCATAGATGGGGGCTGGAATAGTTATTTTTAGCATCGTTACTAAAGGAAACAATGGGTCAAGTATCGGTCCACGTCATCGTTTTTGTCCGGTCGATTATAATCGTGTGCAAACTAATTAAGCACGTTTATTGTAGTCTTCACGTGACACAATTCGTGTAAATTTCCGTGAAATAAATCAATTAACCTGTCACATGGTTACCAATTCCGTCAGACGTGCAGGCTTCGTTTTCTCGCGAGGGAGTAAGATGGACAAGATGGCAATAGCGCACGGAATTTTGTTCGGTATTACGCCAAATTAATGACACACGGAACTGCGATGATATTGTTATCTTCAGCCCATTATTAATTAAAAGATTGCGAAAGTTGTATTTTACAACGAGCGGATCCGGCAGGTTTTGTTTCATATTCACGTTTTGTACGGCACATTTCAATGACCTTTGTTCTAAATACGCGGAACTATTTTAAATTGTCATCTTTGTCACTACATTGGCGCAATACATGCTCAGTGTTTTCTGGTTCCTGTTCCGCAGGCAACAATGAGGGCGACAAAAGCAGCTGACCTAGGATCCTACGCCACACCAGACCCGTTCACAGCGCATGCGTCGCCGGATAAGGGTACTCCGACGAATGACGACACGTTGGCAATATATCGATGGTGGAGATGCGGACGTCTCCGAAGTCAACATTGATCTGATGTTTTTATATTAAAAATAAAAATGTCGTCTTAATCTATAAAACACACGTGGGCTTATGCTTTATGCATGTATTCAAACTTGCACGAATCACGATAATTGATGTATTAACGTTTGCACGTATTTATGATTGGTTATTATGTTGTAGTTTGAAATATATTGAACTTGGTTATCTGTTGTATATTTCGTGCGGCACTTTGCAGTAGAACGCTCCTGTGTAGTGGTTATAGATTAGAAGTGTTTCCTGCTGGAGAGGTCGAAGCCATTACTGACAATTGTACTATAGGCAGGAATGTGTCTAAATTGCAAATAGTGTGTGAAACGTACATTGAGCGTACACCAATTTGGTGTGATTTCCGCCTTCACCAAACACATATTATATTAAAAGTGATATAATATATTAAGTTAAGTTTCCGCTACATTTAGCACTGACGTATTCAACGAGGTCGAAAATAGGAAATATGACTGATGAATATTCAACAATTAGATGTAGACGTAGTGTTAACATTTATTAGTCAATATTGTTTAGCGCTTAAATGGCGATTAATGATAATAAGTTCGTTGTATCGAATAAACACGTGCATCTGATATTCATTTGAGTACGTGTTTACATGGGTGCGACTCTCCATGATAATCACAAATTCAGTCCAACGTGTCTTCAAGTCTTCAATAGACATGCTGTTTCATGACATGGCGACACGATTTGATTCAAAATTACGGGTAAATCTGCCGCGACAAACTTCATTACAAAATAACACAAATCGAAATACAAGCTAATAGCGGTCGAAGAACGTTTGATGCTTGCTTCGAAACTAACCAGGTAGCTATAGGTAGTCTCGTTTGTCCGATTCTCCCTCGCTTTCGTGAGAACAGAGAGTCTGGCTTCTAAGGGGTGGTTTGCCTGTTGCCGACTCCATTTTGTATGAAGCGCCAGCAGCCAATCAGCGTCATTATCAAGATGTTACACTATACGCTTATTTTGCATGACTTAACTTTTTTTAGTTGACAGTTGTGTCAATATAATCAAAGTTTAACGCTGATTCGAATTGCATCATATAAACTGATAAAACGTTCACTCTTATTTGATGAATTAACCTAATCCACGGATGAGAGCCGAATTAATATATTAATGTGTGCACCCAGAATTTCCGTCACAATGAAAAGTACGGCTTGACTCCAGGCGATGACGTGTGCGTCAACCGGTGGCGCCACATCGCGGAACCCGGATAATTGAGGCGAGGCATATTTTAGCCACGATTTGCAGGCTCCGCGCTGTGGCGCCACCGTCTGTCGCACACACCTTCGCCTTTGTGCAGAGTGGGGTTTTCATTATGATGGAAATTATGTATGCACCCAGATTCTGGGCGCATACATAAGTAGCTAATTAAGATATCATCCGGGCATTTGGCTAATTCACAAAATAAGAGTTAACATTTTCAGTTTATACGATGCAATTCGAACTAACTTCCAACTTTGATTATTTTGACACAACTGTCCGACCGAAAAGTTAAAACAGGAAAACATTTTTAGTGTGCCACCTCGATACCGACGCCGATTGGCTGTTGGCGCTTCACGGGAACGCCTACACAAAATGGAGTCGTCACAGTGGGTAACAACGAGACCACGCCTCTGAATCTAGACTCTCTTTTTGGCGAATTCACGATTGTGGGCGCATATATCATTACGATGTCATCCGGGCATTTGGCTGATTCATCAAATAAGAGTTTTATCGGTATATATCATGCAATACGAATTAACTTTAAACTTTGATTATATTGACACAACTGTCAGACTGAAAAGTTAAATCAGGCAAAATTTGTTTTGGGTTTAATGACGCTTATTGGCTGCTGGCGCTTCACGGGAACGCCTACACAAAATGGAGTGGTGACAGTGGGTAACAACGAGGCAACGCCTCTGCGGCCAGACTCTCTTCTCGGCGAATTCACGGAGCCGAAGGAGATTCAGATAAGCGAGACGAGGCAAATTTCCTACGCAACATAGCGGATTATGTCAAACGGTGGCGCCACATCACGGAGCCTGGATAATTAAAGCTAAGTAGCGAGGCATATTTTAGCCTCGATTTCCAGGCTCCGCGCTGTGGCGCCACCGTTTGTCCCACACACCTTCGCCTGTGTGCAGAGTGGGGTTTTCATTGTGATTACGTTTGCTGTTGGTATATTCCGTAGCTCGATAGATGGCGACACTCGATCGGAATATGAATGGTATGGCTTATATGTCGATTGAGCAATGAACATATTTATATAGAATTTTAAATCTAAAATTTCGATCTAAAATAGCCCGGCATGTTCGAGTGTTAAATTGATCGAAAAAGAACCGATGCGTATGATTTTTCGTGACTACATGTCTACCCCTTTGTTATTTCAGCATGAATTATGGTTGTGCCAGCTCGTGACGTAACAGCAGGCTTCGTCCGCGAGACCCGCTAGATGGTGGCGTAACTATTTTGACTCACTGAAAATCCCCATCTCCCGTAATTGTGTCATGGATATGAAATATTATGTGGATTAACGACATGTATCTGTGCTTATATCACAACTGACACACGACGATGACAGGCTGTGGAACCCGAAATCTGGGCGGGATCGAAGGGATGACGCGTCGACTAGATCAAAAATACTCAGTCAACATATCCTGTGACAAACTGAATTCGAAGCCACTGTTAGTAAACATTCTTGTTACAGAAAACTCCACACACACGTGACTTGGAGGACGACGTAAACTGTGAACGACTGTAACTGAGTTATTTTGCCTAATGGCGTGTGTGCATGCTATTATTGATTCCAATTTGGCAGATCTTAGGACTATCTTTAACACCGAAGTGTAGTAGAGCCCCCTGGCATTGTCAGTTAGTGTTCTTTCGTATGGACAGAACAGCCCGGTTACAGTTGTATCGTTAGTTGGTCGGTCCACTCGGCTGCTATAGGAGAAGCTAAGCGGACCTCGGAGAATCGTCCAGTAAATGCGAACATGCGGCAGTGCTTGGCAATGTGGACAATGGTTTGCTGGTCATAGCCGCATTTGCATCTTGCTGTGTATTTGATGCACCATTTGTGCATATGATTCCCGCATCATCCATGCAGAGTTCTAATTCTTCTTTCTGGTGTATGCTAATCCCCCCACTTCTGGTGTATGTTAATCCCCCACTTCTGGTGTATGTTAATCCCCCACTTCTGGTGTATGTTAATCCCCCCACTTCTGGTGTATGTTAATCCCCCCACTTCTGGTGTATGTTAATCCCCCCACTTCTGGTGTATGTTAATCTCCCCACTTCTGGTGTATGTTAATCCCCCCACTTCTGGTGTACGTTAATCCCCCCACTTCTGGTGTATGTTAATTTCCCCACTTCTGGTGTAAGTTAATCCCCCACTTCTGGTGTATGTTAATCTCCCCACTTCTGGTGTATGTTAATCCCCCCACTTCTGGTGTACGTTAATCCCCCCACTTCTGGTGTATGTTAATTTCCCCACTTCTGGTGTAAGTTAATCCCCCACTTCTGGTGTATGTTAATCTCTCCACTTCTGGTGTATGTTAATTCCCAAACTTCTGGTGTATGTTAATCCCCCCCACTCTCTTATCTCTTTCTGTGTGATTCTTGTTTCAAGGAAGGAAGTTGCTTAGGTCTAGAAAGCCCGAAATCAGGTGCTGCAGCGGTGTATAATGATAGTGACAATCGGTTTACATGAAAGGGATAATATCTACAATGTCATGCCATGTCTTTGTAATAAGCAGTTAATCAACTGCTCATGAAATTCACAGGAATGCAGCGTTTGAATACCAACTTTCCCAATATTAAATCATTGGTGTTACTGTCGATATGGTGCGGGGAGAGAGAAAGAGGAAAGACACTTCGTGTGATGATGCTGGCATAGCTACTGATGCGTCTCGTCCTTCTTTCACGTAACCCACCAGTTTGAAATTGGTGGAAATACATGGTTTGTCCGCTTTCAATAATTCGCAAACGAAAGCTGAGCAGACTTAGATGAAGCATCACGTGGAAGTGTTCTTGTTATTGTGTGTCTTCCTGCGAGGTACCAAAATCTAATTAGACTATTATTATATGAGGTACTAGAAACGTATTAATTACCACGGATCGTTGGCATTTAATTTATAATGATTACTAGAGCAGCTGCGGAATTAGCGAGGAATTTCCTGCTGCGCTTGTAATTTAACTACCGTAGTGCAGACTGCATCAACAGACGCTTGTCATTCAACTACCGTAGTGCAGACTGCATCAACAGACGCTTGTCATTCAACTACCGTAGTGCAGACTGCATCAACAGACGCTTGTCATTCAACTACCGTAGTGCAGACTGCATCAACAGACGCTTGTCATTCAACTACCGTAGTGCAAACTGCATCAACAGACGCTTGTCATTCAACTACCATAGTGCAGACTGCATCAACAGACGCTTGTCATTCAACTACCGTAGTTCAGACTGCATCAACAGACGCTTGTCATTCAACTACCATAGTGCAGACTGCATCAACAGACGCTTGTCATTCAACTACCGTAGTGCAGACTGCATCAACAGACGCTTGTCATTCAACTACCATAGTGCAGACTGCATCAACAGACGCTTGTCATTCAACTACCGTAGTGCAGACTGCATCAACAGACGCTTGTCATTCAACTACCGTAGTGCAGACTGCATCAACAGACGCTTGTCATTCAACTACCGCAGTGCAGACTGCATCAACAGACGCTTGTCATTCAACTACCGTAGTGCAGACTTTCATTAACAGACGCTTGTCATTCAACTACCGTAGTGCAGACTGCATCAACAGACGCTTGTCATTCAACTACCGTAGTGCAGACTGCATCAACAGACGCTTGCACAGAATTATGAATTTGAAATGGTCGACGCTGTTAACAACAACAGGAAATCGAGAGAAACTGGAGATGGATTGGTTACACATAAAGAAGATGGGACTTGAAGCAGACATTAAGAGGGTGGAGGGGTACTGTTTGTGCAACATTTATTTTTGTACATTTGTTGCCACAACCTACCACCGTTGGGGAACACAAAGGTACGTAAAGGTACGTTCTTATATAGCGCAATATCCAGTCCTTGGAACTGTTCAAAGCGCTTTACACTTCACCCCTGGCAGACCTGTTCATTCCAACGCCATCTCGACTTCTCTGGGAAGAATTCAGCCACGCTGCAATTACTGCGCTGCAAGCGCGAATCACTGACATGCCAACTTGCCAATAGAGCGCCAACTTGGATTGTTGTGGTTTTCCACCTTTGCGTGACCAATACATCTTTAAATCGCGACGAACCAATTACCAGATTGACAAAGAAAAAAAATTATACAGACTTTCATCAACAGATGCCTGCGCAGAATTATGCATTTGAAATAAACTGACGAGAACAACAACATTCTCCGGGAAACAACCAACCAGGTTCCAATGGAAAAGGAAATCAGGAGTAAATATATATATATATATATATATATATATATATATATATATATATATTAGAGTTAGAGTGCAGTATAACTGCACTCTAAGTTGCTTCGCACTACAGAAACCAGGTTTAAGCACTGGCCATATAAGCCTTCATGGCTTCCTAAGGCGTAATGCCTGGGGGATGACTTTTTTTACCGATGATATATATATATATATATATATACACCACTATTCCTAATCTTTAAAATGCGTACGATATGCCAAGTAGGATAAATAGAATAAAATAATCGCTATGACTAACTTACCAAATGTTCTTTTGTGAAATTGCCATCCAGGACATTGCGCTAAGTGAACGATAAAAAACATACGGTACAAGCGGCTGATAATGCGGTGTTGGAGGAAGGATGGGGGATTTGGGTGGGGATGATAGGGCTGGGCCACTGTCTCCCATATAGCATAGTATGTGAAAATGCCTTGAATTCGCCGCCATTGTTATTAAACGGACAACGTTTTTGTTACACCAACGCAGCGGAGATCTCCACTCGTTGATGTAACCCTTCATGCGGACGGATCACAATTTATGCTACAGCGAAATGTGTTATTACGATTTCTCAACATCAACAACAATTAATTGGAAGCCGATCGTTGTATCGATGATATGGTATGTTGACTGTGTATCCGTTACACAGAAGAGAAGGAGGAGTAGAAATGCAATAATGTTACAAATGAAATGTTTGTTGGTTGCTAATCCGCACGCATATTTCGTAATAGAAGTTTCGGTCACCGTTGGCTCCAGCACAGACAAATACGCTCGTCGAGATGCAGAGATGCGCTAGTCGCAAAGATGGAAAACACGAACATCACATTCAAAACATGCTAAGAATACTGAATATTGTTCAGTTAATACCACTAATACAACAACAACAACAACAACAACAACAACAACAACAACAACAACAACAACAACAACAACAACAACAACAATACAAGACAATAACTCAAGTTGGCGCTATAATGGTAACAAATCAAAATCAACATTCCAGATGCCCCCACCAAAATGGCGTCCAAGACAACCACGTCACGTCGTAGAGATCCTCCAGGCATTGACAAGGGCAACTTAAATAGTGTAGTCCTCAAACATGGCCAAATGCCGGTTCAGAAAAGACATTTTCCATGAAGCAACAATTTACCAAAAGTTCGTATCATCTCAAAATCAGCGACACTTCATTCGTATGCCATGAACCAGGAAGTAACTTAGCTATCCGTCCAAACGTGATCACGCAAACGAGAAGACTGGCAAGACTTGGGTGACTACGTTGTCCTAACAATGATGTTTGACCCTTCATGTTATCAGCTAGTAATGATCAAGACAATGTGAACAAAGTAACATCTACACAGACGTGTAGAATATCATCTCGTGTTTTAATAATAATATAATTTAGTCCATAGGCTAGACAGGGGAACCCTCACAATTGAGTCCCACGTAGGGAATTTACACCACAATGTTTTTTTAAGAAGTAGTACACACATGTGGACAATTTGCTAAGAAACTGCGGGTTCAGTGTGTCTAGATCAGATACGCCAGCATCAAGAAATCCAGTTGACTTGACTATTGAACAGACGATCAATCACCATGTGAAGGCCAGAGGAGGCATCATTGGATTCAGCAGCGCCTATCCGGCCTACTACCGATGGTGAATGACCAGACATGCCAGAGCAGGCTACGTAGAAACCACATTGGAGATGGCAGGTATGACATGTTCCGAAGAGACGGCCCACGAAGACCGTCGGTCATCAGAGATCAGACGTGGCGAGAAAGATCTTCAGACACCGATAACTGCTTTCCACAATTTCATAAATTTAATTGAAGATCCAGGGAAGATCTGTTTTGCATTTCTTCTGGCGGACGATCCCAGGCTGGAGTTGCGAATGACATCTTGAATGCTGAAGCAGTTGGCAAAGCAGCATTAAGAACTTTTATCCAGCAGAGACAAACAAAACACATAACAATTATGTTCGCGCCTGCATGTCTGTGCGTTCGTGTGAGCATGTGCGTGGGTGCGTGAGTATGTTTCTCTATTCGTTTTATTCAAATGTGTGTGTGGATATATATATATATATATATATATATATACCCGTGCGAACGAGTTGTACTCCAACATACGTAAAAAGTATACCCTTTTCAATGATACCCAACTTTATCAATTATGATTCCCTGCTTTCAACCATGAAAGCTAATTATAACGGGTTATTGACGTCGCGGAATATTTATACGTTATACTATGACGATATTCGTGTAGACAATTTATATACCTTTCCATCGATACCACATTTTGTATGGTTTTATATGATATTTAACGTCTTATGCGGAAATATCTATCCCTACCTGTTTTTGAGCTCATTGGTCATACTTCCAGACACTCCCTATCGAACAGGCAGCAATTGCCAAGAGGCAAACAACTAGATTTCAAATGGCTATTATATAAGGTCATAAACAATATTGTCTTGAAAATTCCCTGGCGGGGGATGGGGGGTTATATCTGGCACACGGACTACGGGTTCTCTCGCTTGAGAGTCCGATGTTCCAACCACTGCGCCACCGTGCCCCACAAAGAACTACCAAGAAGAACTGCTCCTGGCATTCTCGGAAATGCAACGTTTCAGTGTTCACTTTTCCCAACGTTCTGTCGCGTTGGTGTTACTCTCGAAGTGACGCTGGAGAGGCAGACGGAGGAGAGATGTTTCGAGCGACGATACAGGTATACTGACGTGCTACTCAAATAATCCACCAGGCACAACTTGCGCAAACAAATATTTATTACTGATTTACCGTTGAGGGCTGCGCAGCAAACATTACACGGGAGTGTTTGTCGTGAGACTGTTGTTGTGCATAGTCATGAGCGCTTCCAGGCATGTAGTAATTACAACGGAGCATTTGATATATAATGATTAGTAGTGCGGCCGCGGAATTGATCAGGTATTTCCTATTGTGGGTGTGTCATACAACTATAGAAGATGGTCTACTACTGATGTATAATGCCTTGCACTCCTGAATTGTCATTCAGCTACCGTAGAAGATAGTGTCTATAATAATTAGCTATGAGGAATTAGCACATGTCTTGTGTTTCATATATATATATATATATATATATATATATATATATATATATATATATATATATATATATATATGTCTTTCTGTCTATCATCCCTCCCCTTTCTCCCTCCTTTTTGCTCTCTTCCTCCTCCCTCTCTTCCTCCTCCCTCTCTTCCTCCTCCCTCTCTTCCTCCTCCCTCTCTTTCTCTCCCTCCCTATCTCTGATTGTAAGTTTTCATTAGTTTTACATTTTACCACCAGTTGTGCATCTGCATGGTTACACGTAGGTAAATCATATATTAAAATCGACAACTTTGAAAGGCTAAATTTGGTGGTTGAACATTTTTAGTGTTGAACAAACATAGCATTCGTACCTATAATACCTCGGCAGGTCAGATGTTAATTTCAAAACATGCCGATTCTGACAATGCCACTAGACACGAAACAATTAAGCAACGAACGCCGACTCGGAAGCCGACTCGGAAGCCGGCGATTTGTTTGTTTACAACTGCAGTAATGGCGATGCAGGTCGGCGCAATGCCAGTGAAATGTAAATGTGCTTCTTGGACTGCTAAACAAATCTGAGCTACAATAACAAAAACACTGAACAAATACATAAATTATATATGTATATACAGTGTTGTTTGATTTAAATCATTTAAATAATTGATTTTAAATCATGATTTAAATCACTCCAAAAAATCATTGATTTATGATTTTTTTATGTGAATTTAACACAAATAATTGTTTACAAGCATCGAGATCAACAAAGTTTTGTATGTTTTTTAATACAGAAGCACAATATGCGCACACTTGTGTAGTTGTATTGTCACCAGATAGCCTGATAGTCAAATATTTTATGACATTGTGTATGTTTGAGCTATTCCCTTTCTGAATGCAGTGAAGCCACACAAACTTGTCTTCCAGAGGAAGTATCTTTTCAAGTCAGAAGCCCTGAGTTAAAGTCCACTTAGAGCTTATGCCATTTGTTACCAATTCAGAATGTTGACTCAAGTGAGACAGTCTGGGTTACAATTGTTTAATACTGTACCAGTTAGCAGTCAGGTTGGAGACCCTTAGAGTACACAGAGTCCTGGACAGGTGCTAATCCACCCTCTTAGCAAATAATAATTATCACTGCTACAGCCACAGACACACAGCATGCTTTCCTTTCCAAGACAGATTATGCAATTACAGGGGGTGAGGCCTTGTGGACATTTTCTAATGTCTTTATATAAACAAAAATCATGTCAAATACCCAAATCGATTTGAATAGAAGACGTTTGAAAGAGTTTAAACATATAAATATCTATATAAATGTCTATATACCAGATTTAAAAAAATCAAATAAATTATTTAAAAGATCCGATTTAAATAAAAGAAATCGATTTTTTTTAAACCATGATTTGTGCAACCCTGTGTATATAGTTGTACCAGGAACTTGTACAGATGACCACGATTTGGAAACAGTGTGGCTTTATATTCATGCCTCGTCAGCGCTTTCGTTGCATATGGGTGTATAGTTAATTCTAGCCGGCGATAACTCACCAGGGATGCATTTTTCAATGCGACAGGTGATAAACGTTAAAATAAAATTCTAAACTAAAAATTAAGTTCCGGAACAACTAGCTAATCATCGGTGTATTGATTCATTGCTATGTTATATTAAAATGGAGACAAAACCTCCTTCGCACCAGTCATCAAGTTCTCAGGCAGTATAGTCTCGCTTATCTGGCCGCAGAGGCGTGGTCGCCACTCCATTTTGTGTAGGCGTTCCCGTGAAGCGCCAACAGCCAATAAGCGTCATTAAACCGAAAAAAATGTTTTGCCTGATTTAACTTTTCAGTCTGACAGTTGTGTTAATATAATGAAAGTTTAAAGTTAATTCGTATTGCATGATATAAACCGGTAAAAGTTAACTCTTATTTGATGAATCAGCCAAATGCCCGGATGACATCGTAATTATATATGCGCCCACAATCCGGGTGCATACATAATTTCCGTCACAATGAAATGTGCACATTGTTGCCAGGCGATGATGTGAGCGACACACGGTGGCGCCACAACACGGAGCCTGGGTAATGGAGGCTAGTGGCAGTCGTTTATTGCATGTGTGAACCTTGGTATCCCCTAATTCACTGCGCGAATACAATGAAGGTTTCCGGTTAACATAGCAAATGACATGTGTTTAGTTTTTCAACCGGACAAGCTATTGTATGTGTGATAAAACGTGAATTCCAATAATTCCAAAACGATTGTTTAATCGGTGTGTCTCAGTGAACGCACCAGTGTTTCTAGATACATAACTAAACTTATTAAACAGTGAGTGGTTAGTGGTGTTGAAGCTAAGAGGTACGTAAATGAAGGTATGAAGGTGTAATTATGTGAAATCGTACCCAGGTAAATGCTTTCATATGAAGACGTACCCAAAACGAAGACGTACCTACGGGAACAAATACTCATGTTCAGGATATAACAATGCACTAGTTGATCCATCTATAGTATGTGAAGTAGTGTGTGGCTGTGTCTGTCTGTTCCCTCGTATACCCGCCAGTTTCGAATGAATGGGGCTGACATTTTGTAGGCGTGCCCGGGGATCCACGGGGGTCCACGGGGATGGTTCGCACATTAAACAAATTCGAAGTTTTACGAAAGAACCTCGTAACTCGGAACAATGCGAGTTCTTAATTACGTACAATCGTTAGCAACGCTATGCATGTTTTCTACGTCAAACGTCCACGTAAGTTCCGTCGTACGATACGATCGCCTGGTGTGACCTGCAGTGGTACATTATTTTGGGGGCGTGAAGTTGTATTCGTCATTGACATTAGCAAAGCCCTACCAAAATACTGGGTATAGAGTTCATCTTATCAAGGGGTTCATCGTAGCGAAGGTGAAACGGTGGACTTACTTAAATAAATATAGCAAGCATAGCACTGACAAACATGTGAATACAATTTTATATTTTATTATTGCTCACAACGATAGTACTGCGTGAGATGAGAATGTATTTTGTACATCGGTGTATATAAGTCGTATAGCTACACATGGTACAATTGTGTATGTAGTTATGTTTGAATGTGTACAATGCTACAAGATGTAAGAGTGAAGCCAGATCTTGATCTAATTAACTAATAATAGCAAAATTACAGCTCAAGCTAAAGAAATGTAAAGCAATTAGTTGCAGAAGAATCAAGTACAATGTATAACTCCTAAATGGCAAAAGAACAACTAAGTAATTTCAACTGGCCCTCTCCAAAGGAAAACAGGCACTCCAAGACACGACTGAGGACGAAGACAGCTGTACTTTAGACTCTCAATGGTAACACGTCAAGGAGGTGTGGGCAAAGACATGCGAAGAAACTCTAGGACATAAGAAGGTACAACATAAGCCGTATATTACAGCTCGTGCATTGCAGAATGTCGACGAAAGGAAGAGAAAGAAGGAGATACTCAACAACAGTTGCACAAGAACATTAAAAGTTACACATCAACAAACATACACAAAAGCTAACAAAAAAGTCAAAGCAGGTTTCAGAAGAGACAAGAGGAACTATACAGAGAACTTGGCGAAAAGGGCAGAACAGGCTGCATCCAAAAGGAACATGAAGGAACTGCATAACACCACTAAAAAGTTAACTGGAAAGTACAATAAGGCCAACAAGTAAGTTATGGACAAGACTGGTATTGCACACACAACATCAGAAGAGCAATTGAAAAGATGGGAATAACATTTTGAAGAATTATTGAACAGGCCAGCTCCACTAAACGCTGCAGACATCGAACAAGCAGAAGATATACTACTAGTGAATGCTAAACCATAAAAGGACGAAGCAAACATAAAAGAGGAATTATGCTTCTCTCTGTTCGAGGATAGGCGTTAAACAGAATCATTCTGGAGAGACTGAAAGTGGCACTCAACTCAAAACTAGGGGATCATCAGACAGGCTTTCGTCAGCACAGATCATGCACCGATCAGACAGCAACACTTCTTATTATAACCGGTCAATGGAATGGACCTCTACTGTTTACATTAGTTTAATTTACTTTGAAAAAAGCTTTTAATAGCTTAGACCGTGAGACCATGTGGACGCTAATGAGACAATATGGAATACCAGAAAAGTTCGAAAATCTCGATATTCAAAACAACATATACATGCAGAGTTCTACACAAACAGAAGACACCAGACCAATTTGAGGCAAAGACTGGCGTGAGACAGGAATGCATACTCTCAACATCGATTGGACCATGGGAACATCTACAGAAGGACAGAGGAATGGCTTTGAATTAATACTATGGGAACAATTAGATGATCTTGACTTTGCCGGTTATCTGTCACTTCCTTCACACAACCATAACTACATGCAAGAACATGCATCACTAATAGATACAACTTCAACCACGTTAAGACTGAACGTGAACAAAGACAAAACCAAGATTATGACGATCAACAGCAAGAACAACATCCCAATTACACTACAAGGAGAATTCCTAAACGAAGTACAGTCTCTCACTTATATAGGAAGCACCGTGGACACAAACGGAGGAAGAGATAGTGGTGTAACGGCTATGAATGGGAAAGCAAGGGCAGCCATCATCGTATTTAATGAGATATGGAGAAATGTCAATACCAACCAAACAAGACATTTTAAACTCAAATGTGAAGACTGCGCTTATATAGAGATGTCAAAAGCAGAATACAAATGAAAGAGCTGGAAGCCCAAGCCAAAAACCGTGTCTGGTAGAAAGGAGTCGTTGATGGCCTATGCTCCACTGTGGAGTTAAAAGGCTTGCGTCAAGTAAATCAACATGTGCATACACGTAATTGTACCTGCACTACACATGAAAGTTCTATTCCAGAATGTGGAAGTTTGAATACATGCACGCGTGTTTGATGTTTTAATTCGAGGCAATCTTAATAGAACAAGAGAAAACATGTCGTCAACAATGATAACTTCGGACGCGTTCTCAGCACATGACGTATTGCCAACGAGTTGACGCCATGACGTCAGTCGTCGGAGTTCCCTTTACCGGCGACGCATGCGCGCTGTGAACGGGTCGGGAGTGGCCGCGATGTTCCGTAGGGTCTGAGGTTAGCGTCGCCAGTCGCTCTCATTATCGCCTGCGAAAGAAAGACCAGAAAACACTCAGTATTTATTGCGGAAATGATGATGGATATAACATTGCTCCGCGTGTTTTTGAGCAAAGGCCATGAACATGAGCAGTACACGGGGGGGGGGGGGCTAGGGGAGGGCTGGGGGGGGGGGCTGAGGGGGGGTGGAAACGAGAAACACGACCACCGGAAGTATTTATTGCAAAAACAAGTTTCGCAAAGGCTTAATTAATAATGCTAGTCAGCACGTGGACTCGGTTCGAATTATTCGTATACATACACAGGTCCCTGACCTATCCTTTATTACGTTTACTAAGGTAGGTAAATAATATAATAATAATAATAGTTATACGTACTACAAGGTTTGCAATTCAATTATTAATTTTAAAGAGAACGCAAACAGAATAATCAACCAGCGTGTTTTACTCGTACTTAAAACAACAATCATTAATGTTTTCGAATCTGTAATACACGTACATGTAAATATAACAGGTACAGCCAAATGTCCGCTATCACTCTCTACTGTATATTTACACACACATTATATCCGATATTATTTGAATGCATTAGATAAGTTGATGACACATTGATATCAGGTTAATGGCTGTCTTACCTGTTGGAACATCAGGCACGTGGATGCTGCGTTAGCCAAGGTCAGAGCGGAAGATTCTTGGTTGGATTCTTAGGCGTAGCTTTGCAAGAACAGAGCGGAACCAAGATCGCTTGCCCAACTCTCTTCGCAGTTGTACGCGTTTGCCCAATGCATGTCGGAAGGCTGTTCGCTTGTCCATACCCTCTGTGATCGGAATTCGTTTTCCTGGAGATCGCTGGATGTCCAGACGGAAAGGGGTCGGTTGAGATGGTCGGACACTTGCTACCCGCTTCCATACGTCTACCTTACAGGGGATCTGCTTCCCGGTGTCTAGGAACGATTGTTGTTTTCCCAAATCTGCCCGGAACGTCGCTCGCGTTGCTTTGGCATCATCGTTGTCTTCGTTTCGCTTGCCCAAACCTCCGCGTAAACGGGCACCTTTAACCAGGTCATCATTGAACCAGTTTAGTGGACTGTCGTCTCCGCTGAATGTATCGCGTCGCTGCCGGTCAGCCGAATTTGCACTAACGTCGCCAGAAGACGGCCGCAGAACGGCGACAAGAACCAGTACCACAGCGGCACGTCTGAAGGCTGCCATTTTCTGCAACAGAACCATCAACACACGTTGAGAAACGGTTGTAGAATGCGCACACATTTCTAATGGATATAGGCGAATAACAAATTTAAATCTAAAATGCCTATTATGTTGTTTGTTCCGTAATCGGTTGGATGTCGGAATTCTTTATAATAAATATATCAACTGCAGCAACATTGCAAGTACGACTTTGCCAAGCACTAATGGTGAACCACTGAATCCAGCATTATATATTATTGTATGATGAAGTTTGTTTGACTTTCGATACGCCAATGGCTTCCTGGTCCATTTGTTTGAGGTATGTTCCTTTGGATGATAATATAGTCAAATTAAGTTAACTCTGCTTAAATATGGTTAAATGCATAGTTAATAATTCGAAGCTACCTACTGTGATAGATGATTTACTGGTAATCAAGTGAATACACCATTGCTGTTAAAAAGTCAGAGCTGAAACTCACAACTTACCGTCTCAGAGAGATAAACTGGCGAAACCCAAGGAAACGTGCACGTGTGTAGATATTCCAGAGCGCCGAGCTTATATACCTTCGGTAGTTGAATAACACACCCTAGCTTATTGTGCAGTCGTTATGCTAATTATGCTAAATAAAATTACCAGTGCGACGTGTTTATTAATAAATTTCTGGAAACGCACAGGAAGATGCATGTCAACAATGCAAAGCCTTCATATGCAAATCACTGAAACCGGCCGGAAATAGGCGTTTCCGGAAATTGGGCGTGGTTATTTGTATTTGTATTTGACAGGAGGAAGTGACGCATTTCTACGCTTGTATCATCAACGAAGGGCCACTCCCTTAGTATCGTCCTGGCATCACATTAGGTAGAATGAAAGTGGCATTCAGGTCGGATAAAGTTGAAAACAAAACTCTGTATGCCAGAGTATTTCAGGAGCAGTTCACCTAAGAGATTATGGAACTCCCTTAATGAAGACATTACCACATGTAGAACCAGACAAGCATTTAAAAAGTGCTACAAGTTAGATATTATTGCAACGTATTAGTCAGAATTTATTTAGCAACGATTTTCAATTGTTGCATGTTGTAAGTAATGCAAATATATAATTACGTATCAATTGAGTTAACGGCTTAACACGTCACGGGGTGAACCATAGATAAGTATTGCACTTCTGTTCACCCCATTTCCAACTCACCCTTGTGTATTCTTCAACAACTCACATTTGTTGCATATTTTGTTAGTAACTTGTTGTCATTTATTATATTGTAACAGTGTGTTGGAATAAAGGATTGATTGATTGATTGATTGATTGATTGATTGATATTGAATGTTTTGCTGTAAATATGCCGTGATTGACGCTGCGCGGGCTGAAGATGGTTTCCGACTGGCAAGAATAAATGACCGTTGACGCCTTTGTGGAGTATAGCGAGACATCTGTTTGTTCTTCTGGTGGTTAGTTGACGCCTTTGTGGAGTATAGCGAGACATCTGTTTGTTCTTCTGGTGTTTAGTTGACGCCTTTGTGGAGTATAGCGAGACATCTGTTTGTTCTTCTGGTGGTTAGTTGACGCCTTTGTGGAGTATAGCGAGACATCTGTTTGCTCTTCTGGTGGTTAGTTGTTCCCAATGTAAATGTGTATCAAATCTGTCGCAAACCCCGTTTCATTAGGTGTGTACTCATTGTAACAAAAGCGTGCCGCCCTTCTTTGCACCATCTCTATTTTGTTAATGAGGACTCGGGGTGTGTAGATGCCATACGGATTAAGAGTATTCCAAAAGCGGATGAACAAGGGTTGTGTAGGCAGTTTTTTTACGTTTCGAGGGCATGAGAACATGTTGCGTCTAACGAATTCAAGAATACGGTTGGCTGAGTTTGTAATCATAACGTAATCACTACTATTTGGTAATTTAAGGGATTTAACGTCACTTTTAAGATCTATACCAAATAGGAATTTATATAATAGTGTTCTCCTACGCCATCCGCGATAATAACTCGTTATTGAGGTAACACCGTTCACAATTTGCACCCAAGTGTTGCGGTATTCTCGTTGTTTTGGTATTGTCTTGTTTAGGTTTAAATTAAAGAACAACACTACTTTTGTTTTTGTTGCGATGTGAGAGATTGTACAACCAGTTTTGATAATTGGATTATACACAATACGTCATCGGACGTTAATAATCTGACCACAACTCCCATTTATTCAAACATCTGCTTTGTTTAAACGTACGCTCGCGCCTGTGACCTGGACTGCTATGACGCTTCCCGGTGAGCGTCGCTCGCGAAGACCACACACGAACTGAGGTCTTGACCGTTATTGTTTTTTCAAGCGAGATGGTTGCTTATCCTTCAGGTTCAATGTTTAATTATCAAGAGCGTTTTGTAAATATCGTTTAAAACAGTTTGATTGGCCGACTCACACACTGAATTATTTCATGTAGTTACGCGGAACTATTTTCCGTAAATACATTTTTGGATCGACTAATCCTTGTGGCATGATTTGGGAATCTTTGAAATAAGAATTTATGCATTTTTTTGGGAAATCAATAAATGTTGTGTTGGGGACGCGTAGGGGATAGAAAAGCGACATAAAAAGATACATGTGACTGAGACGAGTTGGAGGGAGGGACCGGAACCGGAAGCGAGCCTCCATTTGGAGAGTGCGTCCTATGGTGTTTCAAATGGTACATTCTGTGTCGGGAAAACGTAAAAAATTACGTCGTCGTCAAACGCGCCGTTTCGTACATGATGACCGGTTTATGACATAAATGACTAGTTTCAACAAATCAACAATTTCATGTTTAGACCACAAACATAATATTATGTTCCCGTCAAAATGTCGACATGTTCATGTACTCATTTGGACCACAAACATAATATTATGTTCCCGTCAAAATGTCGACATGTTCATGTACTCATTTGGACCACAAACATAATATTATGTTCCCGTCAAAATGTCTACATGTTCATGTACTCCTTGAGTTTTGTCTTCCAGGTCGCTTCCTTGAGTTTTGCCTTCCAGATCGTCTCCTTGAGTTCTACCTTTCAGGTCGCTTCCTTTAGTTTTGTCTTCCAGGTCGCCTCCTAGAGTTCTGTCTTCCTGGTTGCCTCCTAGAGTTCTGTCTTCCTGGTCGCCTCCTACAGTTCAGTCTTTCAGGTCGTCTCCTTGATTTCTGTTTCCAGATCGATTCATTATTGTTTGTCTTCTAGGTCGTCTCCTTGAGTTTTGTCTTCCAGGTCGTCTCCTAGAATTATGTCTTCCAGGTCATCTCCTTTAGTTCGGTCTTCCAGGTTATGTCCTTAAATTATGTCTTCCATTGCATGTCCTTGAGTTCTGTCTTCCAGGTCGTCTCCTTGAGTTCTGCTTTCCAGATCGATTCATTATTTTTTGTCTTCCATGTAGTCTCCTTTAGTTCGGTCTTCCAGGTCATGTCCTTGAATTATGTCTTCCAGATCGTCTCCTAGAGTTCTGTCTTCCCGGTTGCTTCCTTGAGTTATGTCTTCCAGGTCGTCTCCATGTGCTTTGTCTTCCAGGTCGTCTCCTAGAGTTTTATTTTCCAGCTAATTAAAACATGACTATATTATAAGAAAGGTGTGACAACATTGGGTTTATACGCAGTTTGTTTGGATAAGGAAACACAGGCCTGCATTTCCCTTCCATTTATTCTACTTAAGGTGTTGCCCTGTTGGAAAAACAAATGTTCAAATTGACAAACAAAACACTGACAATAATACAAACTATCAACAAAAGATGCAGAATGATAAATTTGAAATTGTCTGACCATGTCAACAATAGAACTCTATGGGAAAGGACCAAACATCTTCCAATGGAAGAGAAAATCAAAATGAAAAATGCAGATGGATTGGTCACGCATTACGAAGACGGGAGTTGAAGCAGAACTTAAGGGGATGGGCTTCACCTAGAATGAAGCCACGGACAAAGGATTCAAATAGGAAATGCGAAATATGCATGCATGCGGATTGATAATCAAGAAACAGTACTAATTAGATTATGTTCTATGGTTTGGAAGGCAGACTACACTCACCGTTGATAATCACCAGTGCATTCCATTGATAGGATTGCCAGTTTCCATTGAACTGTTGTTGATGTTCAATTGTTGTTGAGTCAGCATACATTATTGGGTGCGGCATAGACAATTAGTAATACAATGTATTATTATTACATTGACGTGTAATAAATGCCTCTGTGATCGATTGTACACTCCGTGCTGCATCCTTCACACAAGCAGCACAAAATTAAGCTATTTTATGGGAAAGTCAACTTAAAATCTAATATATCCAAGTATTGATCCCAATATATTTATAATATCATATCCGCTTTCAAACTATTGAAAAAATAGTGTGAAAAAAAGAGCACATTTTGTCAAGTATTATGATATATTCCTAATAACACACTTGTGAATAATAGAGGCAATATTGGGTCAATGAATTTAATTTTGTCTACTCTCAGAGCAGTAGCTATGTTTTTTCAATTGGAGGGTGTTATCTTTGTAAAATATGTTAACCACGCCCGTCGCGCAGCATCAGGTTGCAGTAAATCAAAATGTGTGGTGTCTTCGGTATGTTTAGCATTAATGCTGTTTAATAACAGTTGAGTCAATTCGTGCCAAATGTAATATTTCATCAAGATGATTCAAACACAAATCATGGAAAAAATCCACATGAATATTTTAATTTAAAGATATTTAATAAGAAAGACATAGGTAAATAATCAATCATGACTGATACGACGATAGTGTAGACATTCAGATATCCAGTTTTGAAGCAAATAGATTACCGAAGTCATAATGTTTACAAATATCAAAATTGTGACAGAGACGTAGCATTGTATGCTTCATATAATATATTATTTGCATGCCCAGTGACTAGGGAACTGGCGTTTCGAAACTGCGACAATACCAATGGGACTATCGTTTGGAACTAAGAGGTGGATGGAGAGGCAAAGGACAGAAAAGAGGAGACAACGTGGAAAGCAACAACGGCCACAGAGAGAGTTCATGGAGTGATGTCAGAAGAGCATGGAGTAGGCCTCAGAATGAGACACTGAGGTGTCTTTTGATTAACTTCATTTTGGTGTCAGAAGTGATCAGTGGGAATATGTCAGGACAGGAAGTACCGAGGAATATATCATACGTGCACGACCTGACAGTGGTGGCGTATAGCAAGGACTATGGGCAGAAGACATTGCAAGAATCAATCAATCAATCAACCATTCATTCATTCATTCACGAACGCCTATTCAAATAAATATTTTAATGATACAATTTAAACAGACTCAGACGCTTCAAAGGAGAAACTCTCCTTTAATATTCACAGTACAATAAATACAGCAAAAAGAGAGTAGGGTATAACGTGTTCATTCCATGGCATCCAAATTAAATAATGTGGTGTGAGGCGATGAATGATGGTGCGGTGCGTTGACATGATTGTGTAATGCTAAGAAGGAATAGTGCGATGCTATGAAACGATGGTATGCCAACGAGTTGACGCCATGAAGTCAATCGTCGGAGTTTCTTATCCGACGACGCACGCGATGTGAACTGGTCGGATATGACGTACGGTCCGAGGTCAGCGGCGCATGTCGCCCTCGTTGCTGCCTGCGAAACAGAAACAAGAAAACAGTCCACATGTATTACGGTAATGCAGTAATGCGGTAATGAATATGATTTCTTAACATTAAGGGTATAATTATGCTACCAACTATCAATGTATCGCAATAGTCGATGTGACGATGCAATACTCATCATCATTGGCGTCCGTCTATCTTGAGAGAAAATGGAGCTGCGCTGTATGTGACATCAGTGTTTTGCCCAGCTTCTGTTTGACTAAAAAGTTCGATTTTTGAGTGCCAACATAAGGTACAGGTGTAGACAGTTTGATGTGGAGGCGTGGTAGTCGATTACCCTTCTCTCCGACGTTCTTTCTTCTCAGTCCACAGCTCGTGTCTTCTTTCTTCTGCTTTACTGATGCCAATCCGCGCAGCCTGTCGCCAGTTGTCGCGGTCTGCTGCAGTAGATTAAAGCAGCTATCACAGTAGGCTTACTATTTATATTGGTTATGCGTGTTTGGAACAAAGGCCGTGGAAATGTCCAGTACGAAACAGCAATATGAAACACAAATGTTTGGAGTAGTCATTTAGAGCATTTAGAACTTTGGAAAAATGCTGAATTAGTAATGGACGTTCACACATGAGACATGGACATCGTTAAACTGCGTCCAGTTTAAGAGGTCATCTCGTTTCTGCGGATCATACTCCCACCACAGGAAGCGCCCAGATGGTCGCGCGAGGAAATGACGCCTGCACGTCTGACGGCATCGATAACCACGTGACAGGCATAATTGAGTTGTTTGAAGGAAATTGACACGAGATGTGGCTGATGACGACTACAATAAACGTGCTTAATCTGTAGTTTGGACATTATTCGCGTGATTAGCATATACCGGACAGAAGCGATGACGTGGGATTGGTCATGTACAGTTCCTGACCTTTATATCGTTTCATAAATATATCAAGGTTGCTAAAGAGCATGGCAAGCAACTGTCTGGGCAAATATGAGAAGATACGACATCGGTCGTAACCACAGTCGGAATCCGACAAGTTCGTCCTCTCTCGCCAACACTCTTCACAATTTGCATCGAGCGCATCTTGACAGATGCTCTCAAAGATCATCATGCTAGGCCAGCATTGGAGGAAGAATGATAACAACTTGCGGTTTGTTGGTGACATCCACGGTCTAGCAGGAGAAGAACAAGAACTGGCCAACCTAGTAAATCGCCTTGACAAAACCTCAACAGACTACGGGATGGAAATTAATTCAGAAAAAATCTCATGACTAAAACTTAAATGACATAAATGCACGGATATCCATCGGATATCCTTGTTGAACAATTGTTACGTCCTTGTTGAACATTTGTTACGTCCTTGTTGAACATTTGTTACGTCCTTGTTGAACATGTGTTACGTCCTTGGTGAATATTTATTACGTCCTTGTTGAATAATTGTTACGGCCTTGTTGAACATTTGTTACGTCATTGTATTATATTTGTTACGTCCTTGTTGAACATTTGTTACGTCCTTGTTGAACATGTGTTACATCATTGTATTATATTTGTTACGTCCTTGTTGAACATTTGTTACGTCCTTGTTGAACATTTGTTACGTCCTTTTTGAACATTTGTTACGTCCTTGTTGAACATTTGTTACGTCCTTTTTGAACATTTGTTACGTCCTTGTTGAACATTTAAAAAGAGAATGCACTTGTCAATAATCGAACTGTTCCAACGGATAGTGCAATGGATGATATCATCAAATATGATATTTGGGTTTGCAATCCTGTTGCCCTTGTTTAATCCGACTGAATTGATCAACACACTCACACCATGAATGGCCATTCGTTCCCTCCTCATTTACATGGCATGATCTCATTTGTAAACGTTCTAATGTCATTTCCACACTAATGGCGTTTGGTAATCGAACCTAGATGTACGCGTTTGACAATATTACCCGGCAGTAGTGCGAAACAATGAACACTGGATGATGAAGACACGATTACTTGATTGATGAGTAAATGAATTGCGCAAGTGTGGCAGCATCAGCCAACGGAGTGTTGTTGGAAATTGTGTGAGCGCCGTGATGTATTGAGGAGGGGATCTTTAGGCCATGGCCTCTCTTTCCCTTTGCGATAAGAATTTGTTTCATGAATAACATGGCTCGCCACTACATGGTAGCATGGCAAACTAAAGGGCGTTAAGCTTGGCTCCCCTTTGGTCACCTTTTTGAGAAGTCACTATGTGAACGTGTCTGTTTTGCGGCAAATCTATCTCCTTTTGTCAATGTTGTAACAGCTCTTGCGTGTCCTTCTCTTTCAAATAATCCTCTTCTTTCTGATCCAATTCCTTGAAGCATAGTTCCCTAAGTTACATGATTACATTTTGTAAGAAGACGTGGCTGCATGACATGACGCCATGAGACGTTCATTTTGAACAAATTTCCGTACTGTTATTTAATTATTTAGCACCTCTGCATCCGTTAAAGCGACATGAAATGCACGCGATACCAAATGTCACGTCCATTGAACATGTAAATGTGAAACATATCCTCTTTGGGGACTGATTCGTTCTTACAAGTTGATTCCTCAAACTGTTCAGTTTAAAAGTATACATTTAGCTTTTTATGCATTTGCTTCATTAGCTATTTCTACGGCCGATTCATGAGATCCAATGTGTCACACTTCTACAAGGTCTACAATGAATTGCATTGTTCCACTTGTTCTGTTCCCTGTAGTAAGCTTTCAGCTTTCTACACTGGCAATGTCTTTCCGTTGTTTTGGTTGTTTCCCTCGTGTTTTGAATTGATTTATTCAGTTATTGACGCACGACATGATAGGGTTTTTTGTTGTTCAAGTGAATATATCATGGTCCGACAGATAGTTACACAACGTTGTCCTACTTACTTCCGGTAACACGTGGGATTTTTGATGTTCACGTGATAATATCGTGGTCCGACAGATAGTTATACAACGTTGTCCTACTTACTTCCGGTGACACGTGGGATTTTTGATGTTCACGTGATGATATCGTGGTCCGACAGATAGTTATACAACGTTGTCCTACTTACTTCCGGTGACACGTGGGATTTTTGATGTTTACGTGATGATATCGTGGTCCGACAGATAGTTATACAACGTTGTCGTACTTACTTCCTGTGACGCGTGGGATTTTTGATGTTCACGTGATGATATCGTGGTCCGACAGATAGTTATACAACGTTGTCCTACTTACTTCCGGTGACACGTGGGAGTTTTGATGTTCACGTGATGATATCGTGGTCCGACAGATAGTTATACAACGTTGTCCTACTTACTTCCGGTGACACGTGGGATTTTTGATGTTCACGTGATGATATCGTGGTCCGACAGATAGTTATACAACGTTGTCCTACTTACTTCCGGTGACACGTGGGATTTTTGATGTTCACGTGATGATATCGTGGTCTGACAGATAGTTATACAACGTTGTCGTACTTACTTCCGGTGACGCTTGGGATTTTTGATGTTCACGTGATGATATCGTGGTCCGACAGATAGTTATACAACGTTGTCCTACTTACTTCCTGTGACACGCGGGAGTTTTGATGTTCACGTGATGATATCGTGGTCCGACAGATAGTTATACAACGTTGTCCTATTTACTTCCGGTGACACGTGGGATTTTTGATGTTCACGTGATGATATCGTGGTCCGACAGATAGTTATACAACGTTGTCCTACTTACTTCCGGTGATACGTGGGATTTTGGTGTTCAAGTGATGATATCGTGGTCCGACAGATAGTTATACAACGTTGTCCTACTTACTTCCTGTGACATGTGGGATTTTTTATGTTCACGTGATGATATCGTGGTCCGACAGATAGTTACACAACGTTGTCTTACTTACTTCCGGTGACACGTGGGAGTTTTGATGTTCACGTGATGATATCGTGGTCCGACAGACAGTTATACAACGTTGTCTTACATGTCTTACTTACACATGGAATTTTCTCCAATGGCAGAATTTCCACCGATGCACAGTGGACTCCGCTTAACAGAATCACATCGGGACAGAACAAACTGATTATCCTAAACAACTGATTCTCTTAGGCGAATTCCTGGGAAAATGCACTAAGGATGATGTGGAAGTGAATGTACGTCAAACGCGTTTAAATTTCTAGGAACACCTGTTATTTTGAGCTACCATGTTTCGTGTAACTGATTATACCGAGCGGCTGATGTGATTCGGCATATTTTGACACAGCCAGTCTTCCCCTCTTGCGCTAACGTCTGTGACGAAAAGAAAATGAAATGAAAATAAGTGATCAACGAAGACACGACGAGAGAATACGAACACGAATGGTCATACAATAGTTTGATATGTCCATTACACCCATTACATCGGTGCAAACTCATCTCCACCCACGGCACATATATTGTTGCGTTGGAATATGCCTTGTTTGTGGTTGTGTCATTTGGAATTAGAATACAGCGAAATCCACTGTTATGCATTAGCGTTTGTGCTTGAGCATTGACAACTTCGAAGTTGAAATATATGGCTATATGTACAGTAAATGGTTTATGAATAAACTGTGAATGATAGATTGGGTATTCGTAGCTACGAACACAAAGGAGCAGACAATTTGGCGCTAATACAACACAAAGGCTTATCGAAAGCAAAAGGGAAGCTTTGTCATAAGGCAGTTTCCCAAAAAAATCGTTGGGGGACCTACCATCACCTATCACCTGTAATATGGTATTGTTTCCCCACCGGGTGAAACCTACTGTACGCTAATCTTTTCGTGGGAAGTTCTGCCAAAATGGCGTTTTCCGATGACGCTTATTTGTGGGGGAACAAATACCATGTGACACCGCACCCATAAACTCATTACGCGCGCGAGCGGTGACAGTCGTCATGACGCATCGGTTGTTGGACAAACGAATCAACTATTAACGTAGGTTGTAAAACCGATGAGAGCGTGTACTAGTGTGGATGGCCGTTAATCACGTACACACGTCAATCAATAGCAATGCGAAGATATTGTAGGTTTATTGTTGGCGTCACTCAACTTACTGCACTACCGTTTTCAAGTTAGGTTATCCACGTGCACAGTGGTACCTATTGTAGCTAAATAGGGTTCACATCCTGTGAATCTGTCGAAATCCTCAGTGTAGTCCGTGGGCCGTGTATGACCCTCACCCCTCTGGAGAACCGTCATGACAATGTTTTGTGATGACCGTATATTATAATTTTAAATCAAGTTGTTACCCACCGGGCAATGGCAGTTAGAAAGGAAATGTCTGGACAATGAGCTGAAAAACGTAACATGAGGTAGGGATAGACATGTTCGCATAATACGTTTAAAAACATACTAAGCCATAAAGGATTTTGTATCTTTGAAAAGGTACTTCAACGTATTTTGTGACACAGTATTTTGTAGCAGCATAATATACATAGATAGCGTATATAATTAGAAACAGCGAGCCGTATTAAGTTGGGTATCAGTGGATATATATGTGTGTGTGTGTGTGTGTGTGTGTGTGTGTGTGTGTGAGTGTGTTGTGTGCGTGCGTGCGTGCGTGCGTGCGTGTGTGTTGTGTGTGCGTGTGCGTGTGCGTGTGTGTACGTTGACATTCCTCTTGCTCTCATGGGCATGTGCAACATGGATAAAGTGGGTTAGCAGCAGTGGCAACTGGAATGATGACAATCAAAGCTGGAAAGTGGTGACACATATTATTTGTCGAATTTGTGCCTTGTGAAGGTATGACACAATTTGTTGATATATTTGTATGATGGTTTACCACACAGACAGCAAGCTAACTTCTCTAATTCGGTCTGACTACCTTCAGGAACACCGCCTGTCTTGCTAAGTTTCCTGAACACGTCCACAAACACAAGGTAATTTACCAAGGTATTCTTGTATGAAATCTTTCCCTTGCAAATGAAAACACTGGTTCATTTACACCACGAAATGCAGCGCAATCTTTGTTTAACATGTTAGTTAATAGTGTTTGCTGATGAGGCATTTCATGTCCATCGGTTGTCTTAAGTTTGCAACACCTGTGTCAAAGTACACGTATTGCTGTATTCGGTTAGCCTAATGCAGTTGCAACATGAGTGCATTGATGTCGGACTATCGGACGTCGAGGTCATATGTACATGATGCAGCCACAGAGAAACAGTACAACAGTATTTGTGTCGGGTTTTCCCTAAGACGAGACGAGAAGTTCTGGGTAATGAGATAATTCTACTGTGTTGATGTCGAGCAGAGGCAGCTATCCACACAGACAAAGAAGATATGGCGGAATTGGTATTGTGCAGCATACTTTGTCTTTTACCATTCCAACAACAGTTCTTGGAAGGGAGAGCATTCTACTGTGATGTCACCAGTTGATATCAAGCAGGTGCAGCTATCCACACAGACAACGAAGCCATGGTGGCGCTGGAATTGTACAGCATACTTTGGCCTTTGCCATTCCAACAGGAGAATTCTGATCAAATTGGTCGCGTCGTCATTATTTGTGAAGAACGACTTCCTCCTTCTGACATCTTTGTTGAAGGACCTTTTACCGAGTATGCATAATATGACGGTCCCCGCTGTCTCCAATCAGTCGACTTAATTGAATTGTTCTTGTAAGTATCGGCGATAAAATAAAAAAACAGGCCATTTATGATCTTAATTTCAAAAGGCTTGATAACATTTTATAAATCAATCAGCAGTGCCTGTAGATCTGTCTTGGCACGTATAACCTCTGATTGTGTGCAGCATCTTCGGAACCCTCAATCCCCAACATTTCTAATGTGGATTCTCTTAGCTTGCTCTCGAATGTCTTGTCAAACACAATCCTATGTAAGCTGGATAAGTTGTTGAAAATATATATTATGTAAACTGCTAGTTAACTACATCGTCATGTGGGATGCGAGCACATATTTCTCACCGTGGCAGGCATGTCAATGTCATCCAAAAATTGGAATTTGTGCTCGCGTCCCTCACGATGATGTCATTTTCAGCTAATGACATTATTTATATTAAGCCATCAAAATTACAGGAAAGCTGCAATTCTCAGTTGGCAAAAACCTGTATTTTTGAAAAGCCTTGTGACTGAAATTCCTTAGGTGGGTGGATTTCCTCTATCCGGCCTATGGACTAAAATGTGGAGTCATTTTTATATTAAAGTTCTGGAATGATGTCATAATGACGACATAAATGTATGAGTAATTACAATATACCTTTACAATACAATTGGGAAGAGTATTCATATACCTTTCCATTGATATATAATTTGTTATATGTAGGCAGATTATTGTTGATAAAATGCATTGTATATGTCCTTACCACCATTGTTTCAAGCTTTGTTAATGGCACTAGTTTTAATAGACAAACAAAATCACACGAATTGTGCCATTCCTACGTGGCAAACGAATGATTTTCACTTGTGTATGGCATAATCTTCCTAAAACATTGGCGTAAATTCCCTATTCTGGTTAACGGACCAGTGGGCTTGACCGAAGAATGAATTCCAGATAAGATATCATGGGATAGCAATGCCTGATGTTGTCAATCTACCCCATTTTCATACCATGTTTCGAAAGGCACATTTATTAACCTCAGCGATACGATTGCTCTCTTCTGCAGATGTAAACGATGTTAGAGGAAATAGGCTGACAATGTCAACTACATTTGGCTAAATTGCACTGCAAATTCCCATATCTTACACGGTGGCTTCCAGCGTTGTTGGATAATGGTGATGACCCTGTCAATATTAAACTCGATTTGTAGCCGCCTGCTAGCCTTCCGCTTCAATGCTGGTCTAGCCTCTCTTACCCGACACAGACACGGCACAGCAGAATCAGAATCAGAAGTAAATTTATTTGATCCTAACTGCACACGCATTCAATAATACTATATCAGTAACCCACGTTTCTTCTTCGATCACGACGGACAGCCGATGATATGTGTACATAGACATTGTGTGAAAGTGGGTTCTAGCGAAATTCAAATACCAGCAACTCAACGCTCGCTAGCAGCATACAAGGGCTATCCAACTTAAGCTGGGGTTACTCGAGGCGATGGCGTCGCAAGTAACCTGATCGCCCCGTGTAAACCTGATCGCCCCGTGTAAACGGTACATCGCTGCGATATGGCATCGCTGGCGATGAGTCGCAGCGACGTCGCTTGCAATAGAACCGTTCCTATTTTTAAGGCGACGTCGCCTCGTCGCATCTAACTTGTCCAATCACAGCCAACACATGTGACACTTCTTGATAAAATGGCGTTGTCTAAAAATCAGATAGGTTGACAGACGACGAAAATTGTGTGTAAAAATTTGCTTTTCCACGAACATGACTGTTTGTGGAATGTGACATCAGCCAATTACCATAAAAAGGAGCACCGCCAGACAGCATGGCGGGCCATGTCCGCAGAGTTACAGCCCATATGTGGGAAGACACTGAGTGGTATGTATCGATTAAAATTATCGAAGCGAGCGCTACTTGTTATATCGCCCATTTGTAATGTTGGCAGTACTTATTATATATTCGGTAAAGGTGCATTAACCTGGCCGAAATTATTAACGCTATTAAATGACATTTTTATCTCATTTTTCCGATGCTAATGTGTTCTTTGCATCATTCCCCATCGGATCAGGTACAAAACGGACGTATATTTGCAAAAAATATTGTGTTTGAGCGCACTTTTAGTGCCCAAAACAACGCTATACCGGCAATAGCCGGTGTTCTTAATATGGCGATCATCCGAAATGTGCTGTAACAATATCGCGGTGGCATCAGAACCGGAAAGGCGATTTCGCTGTCAAATATTTCGTACCGCAGTATAAGAAAATACGAAAAATAGAAGAAAAAGTGCAATTTAATGTTACGAAAAACTCTAAAAATCGACAATTTAATGTTAAAAAGACCCCAAAAATCGAACCGGACAGGTTATTTCACTGACAAATATTTTGTACGCAGTCTAAGGGGAAAAAAGTAGAGTTCAATTTAATTTTGAAAATCCAAAAAAAAATCCACCGACAAATATCTCGACAAAAAATATAAGATAGTGTAAAAAAAAAGCAAAGACATCGCACATATATAAAAAATTATTAAAAGTTCACAGATCGTGCAAATATCTTTAAATCTTACTCATAAACAAGTGTCTTGCTTGCCCAAATCACACAATTCAGTAATAAATTATTCTTCAGGGGACATTGAAGTGTGTATTTTTTACATTACTAATGTTTGGACCGTATCGTGGGGAAAATTGAACATTTCACTACAAAAGTATGTTGGAAACTGCAACCATGGTGACTTTCAAGGACCAAATTTATCGAGATATTTTCGTTAAATTTATATCTACAAGAGAATTATTCAAACCTAGACATCGTTTACACATAATGTAGCAACTCTTTTGTGAAAGTGTGGTTGGCTCCGAAAAGAGCCGTTTTGTGTCTTCTGGCGACTGCTGAGTTCACTGCTAGTATGCATTTGTTCATGGGTATTGGTCGCGAATGCACACTAGCAGTGATGAGAGACGTCGTTGGCGGTTCCTGAGCTGCTGCATCCACAGGAACTCTTCCAGGTACGTGATGAACAGAGGTCGCGCCGTGCCGAACTGTCTCCGGAGTTTCCTCTTAGCTCTCATCCACATGTTTTCTACATTCTGAGTATGGATCTCATGAAGTAGAGGATCAACGAAATTCTGCTCGTGGATCACTACGTCGTGGATATAGACGCCGCCGTTGAGTTGGTCCAGGTTATGGTATGCCGGCCACCCATCCGACATGATGTGGGTGCCGGGTAGTAGCCACTGCTGGATGATGGGCTGGATGGTGACAGCCCTCCGGTCCGGCACCACCTGCATCCTGCAGAGGCCGCTCTCTCTCTCCACTGCGCCGAAAACCCATTCACCGACGTTAACCCTGCCGCGGTGATACTTCCGATGGTAGAAGTAGCTTTCGTCGATTTCGACAACAATCGGGCTTCCATTGTTGTCGAAACCACCTAGTGGCTGCGGGTTGTTCCTGACGTCGATGGCGCACACATCAACCACAAAATTGTACCAGTCGATGACCGTGTGTTTTGAGATGTTCAAGTGCCACGTCACGTCCTGCATGGCGATCCCCGTCGCCCAGCTGAACAACAGCCACACAAGTTTCCCGAGTGGAAGGTTGCTCTTGAAGAAAGAGTGGAGCCGAATGTTCCGCTTCTCCCCGCAAAGTCGACACTTCCATCGGAATCCATCGGCGACATCTCGCTGCGCGACGAGACTGCAGGCGATCCCGCAACGAATACACTGGTGAGTGTTGCGCAGCAGCCGTCGGCGAGCCAGCCACTCCACCTGAAGCTTGGTGTTGCCCTGGAGCATCAAGCCGAGCTGAAGCGGACCCAACTCCTCCACTGACATCGCTTGAACTGTCAAAATCGTATTCGGTGGCACAATGTGCGTAATGTTCGCTGGTCGACCGGCCATCGTGGAAATTACGAATCTCTCTTGTATTTCGCTCTGTCTCTCGTACTTGTAGGTTCGCTGATCGCAGTCGAAAAATATACCTGAAATTATAACGCCAACGTGATTTATATACTCGTTGCTTCGCGCGCTACACAGCTCCCGCCGAATTAGCGCTGTCACATGTTCTCCTTCCCGCGCATCGTTTTGGGGTCTTTTCGCAAACACGTGTGCGTGCCGGACGTGATATCGCGTTCCCGCGTTCCCGCCTGTGCTACTATGAAGTCCGTGCGTAGGGTTGCTTCGCACGGACTTCAGAGTGCGTAGGGTTGTTATGCTGCTGTGAAGTCCGTGCGAAGCAACCCTACGCACGGACTTCATAGTAGCACAGGCGGGATGGAAGTGTCGACTTTGCGGGGAGAAGCGGAACATTCGGCTCCACTCTTTCTTCAAGAGCAACCTTCCACTCGGGAAACTTGTGTGGCTGTTGTTCAGCTGGGCGACGGGGATCGCCGTGCAGGACGTGACGTGGCACTTGAACATCTCGAAACACACGGTCATCGACTGGTACAATTTTGTGCGTGATGTGTGCGCCATCGACGTCAGGAACAACCCGCAGCCTCTAGGTGGTTTCGACAACAATGGAAGCCCGATTGTTGTCGAAATCGACGAAAGCTACTTCTACCATCGGAAGTATCACCGCGGCAGGGTTAACGTCGGTGAATGGGTTTTCGGCGCAGTGGAGAGAGAGAGCGGCCTCTGCAGGATGCAGGTGGTGCCGGACCGGAGGGCTGTCACCATCCAGCCCATCATCCAGCAGTGGCTACTACCCGGCACCCACATCATGTCGGATGGGTGGCCGGCATACCATAACCTGGACCAACTCAACGGCGGCGTCTATATCCACGACGTAGTGATCCACGAGCAGAATTTCGTTGATCCTCTACATCCCGAGATCCATACTCAGAATGTAGAAAACATGTGGATGAGAGCTAAGAGGAAACTCCGGAGACAGTTCGGCACGGCGCGACCTCTGTTCATCACGTACCTGGAAGAGTTCCTGTGGATGCAGCAGCTCAGGAACCGCCAACGACGTCTCTCATCACTGCTAGTGTGCATTCGCGACCAATACCCATGAACAAATGCATACTAGCAGTGAACTTCGCCCAGCAGTCGCCAGAAGACACAAAACGGCTCTTTTCGGAGCCAACCACACTTTCACAAAAGAGTTGCTACATTATGTGTAAACGATGTCTAGGTTTGAATAATTCTCTTGTAGATATAAATTTAACGAAAATATCTCGATAAATTTGGTCCTTGAAAGTCACCATGGTTGCAGTTTCCAACATACTTTTGTAGTGAAATGTCCAATTTTCCCCACGATACGGTCCAAACATTAGTAATGTAAAAAATAAACACTTCAATGTCCCCTGAAGAATAATTTATTACTGAATTGTGTGATTTGGGCAAGCAAGACACTTGTTTATGAGTAAGATTTAAAGATATTTGCACGATCTGTGAACTTTTAATAATTTTTTTATATATGTGCGATGTCTTTGCTTTTTTTTTACACTATCTTATATTTTTTGTCGAGATATTTGTCGGTGGATTTTTTAGGGATTTTTTTTTTGGGGGTCTTTTTAACATTAAATTGTCGATTTTTAGAGTTTTTCGTAACATTAAATTGCACTTTTTCTTCTATTTTTAGTATTTTCTTATACTGCGGTACGAAATATTTGACAGCGAAATCGCCTTTCCGGTTCTGATGCCACCGTGATATTGTTACAGCACATTTCGGATGATCGCCATATTAAGAACACCGGCTATTGCCGGTATAGCGTTGTTTTGGGCACTAAAAGTGCGCTCAAACACAATATTTTTTGCAAATATACGTCCGTTTTGTACCTGATCCGATGGGGAACGATGCAAAGAACACATTAGCATCGAAAAAATGAGGTAAAAATGTCATTTAATAGCGTTAATAATTTCGGCCAGGTTAATGCACCTTTGGCTTTATCATATATTCATAAAACATAATTATTTCATATTGACATCATGCACACAATTCTAGTACATAACATGTCGTTAATAACAAAGGATCAAGAAGATGATACTGATCGTAGACAAACAAAGCTATGAAATCAAGATACTTTACTTTCACAGTCAAAGAAATGTGAGTTGGACTAGAACTATCTCAGCTATAGGCACTTCAACAAAAAACTAAATGTCGTGATAGAACATTAACAATTGATTTATGCTCAAGGTGACAGCTAACGAGCGTAATGGAACCATTTATAATACGGCAAAAGGTCGTAAATTATATGTATCAAGTGTTCAGAAAAAAATCAAACTGTAGTGTATTCATTCTAATGCGCGGGCCTAAGAAATCTTTGATTAAAATGCCATAAAGTTTTTTTTTACATATATTTTAATAGTTTCTTCCGTTTGCAAGCACATTATTTAGGGTCATAAATCTACATCACCCATTCATTTATCATAAAAAGTAATTTAAAGGTGTTTAATCAATTCGATTTTTTTTTAGTCTCATTTCAAATAAATTTTGCAAAAAATCAAGCCTACCTAGTATCCACTGCAACATGCTAACTCGTGTTTGCAACGTTTGTATGCAGTTTTTGTGAAATTATCAGACAAACTATTAAATTAGTCAAACATTAACTGAAACGAAAGTAGAATTGCTGAAAAATCACGATTTTCTTTCTTGGTGAAATTTCGTAACTTTGTCATGTGATGGGCGAGAGGATGGAAGTCTCACCCATGATCAGCATTGACCCACAAAGTGTTTACCATTTAGTTATCCACTATTTTGATCCTTACCAGATCTAACGACTAAAGTCAACTCTTTCGATGATTTGAAAAAAAAAAATATTTTTTTTATTAAATCGACTGCGAATGTTACAAAAACTATTCACACACTACATATTTAGACACCAATGAACCGGATTTGCGATAGGATAATCGAGGAAGCAGTTTTATTTAATGCAATTAATTAGTCAATATTGGCTAAGTAGCGGTTTAAATATACAAACTCAACAGACCAACACATTTCAATATAATACCATAGTTTTCATGATTTTGAAGATATCTGTAAAAAAATTCTGCACATTAAAATCTATATCTCAGTTATGTAACATAAATTGCCAGGTTAATAAAAATGTCATGAATGTGTCAGACAATGTTTCTACCTTCAGTGTTCTCAGGCTCAGTGCAAGTACTTGTGTGTGTAATATTATTTGCCAGTGCCATCCAAAAGGTGATGTACCTTCCCTTGATGCTTGCAGGGCTGGAGATGAGTGCCTTGATCACTGGTTTCATCTCCATCACATCTGACTCACTGATTTCTTCAGTATAAATGACCAATGTTACACCAAGGATGCATTGTGTATTGTTGTTAGGCAGTACTTAGTATATAAACAGAGTGTCACTTAATGAACATTGAGTGATGATGATACAGATTTACATGTAGTGTATTATGAGGCGGTGTATTTAGTTTTAAGGCCTTTGTATGTTCACTGCACATAAAGAAAAAAGTGATATAAAAATTATTCATGTCGAAAATATTAATTGTGTTGTTCATGTTGCAGTGGCATCTTTTCAAAAATGTCTTTGTAGTTCGATAAATGTAAGTATTGAACTAACAGTTTTGTTAAAACAATTATTTTGCTCTCAAATGACGAAATAATTAGTTGGTAGTGATTTACAATATCAATCTCTTGAGCACAGGGTTTTTTCATAATTATTTCAGAAACAGAAAATCATACAAAGTTGCATATTATATTTCTAGTATGTATAGCAAACTTTAACATAGCCAAGGCTCAACTAATATAATCACTAATACGAAATACTATATATATATATATATATATATATATATATATATATATATATATATATATATATATATATATATATATATATATATATATATATAAATATATATATATATATATATATATATATATATATATATATATACATACATATATATATAGTATTTCGTATTAGTGATTATATTAGTTGAGCTTTGAAGCGAATTCAATTAAAATTAAATAAGTCAAGATTTATTATATATATATATATATATATATATATATATATATATATATATATATATATATATATATATATATATATATATATATATATATATATATATATATATATATATATATATATATATATATATATATATATATATATATATATAAATATATATATATATATATATATATGGGCACAACGCCACGGTAATTTTACAGTATCCTTTTTAACTTTGCCATTAACTACGCTGGGGGGGCTCAGCGGCAGAGTGGTTTGAGTACGAGCTCCTGGCACCGCGTTCACATAGTAAATCAATATGAGCGATGACGCATTGCCTCTCGGAAAAACGGCCATAACGCATGGAAAATAAAAAAAAACTGGTGTGCACTGGACGGCTCCTGGATATATCATCTAGTACTACAAATGCAAGGAAAACACTTTTTATCGACTTCCGAGGAAGAATTTGCAGCGGAAAAGGTGGTTGCAAATGCGGAAATTGGCGTGTCCGCCAGCTGCAGGCTCTGCGAGAGATCACTTTTCCGATGCAGATTAAAAGACAAAAGACGTATGTGATGAGCATGGACAGACGGTGAGCATCAAGATGTCATTCCTGATCAAAGACACCGTTCCATCTTAGATTTTGCTTTCTTCCGCATATGACCATGCATCTACAGACTATTCTTCGACTAGGAAACGGCAGATATCAGAAGGCAGAGCGATGCATAGGAAGCGACGAGCCGAAACCAGGTTAGTAAATTGGATTACTGTTACCATTCTGATTTATCACTACGATTACAATATAGTTCCACCCCAATAACCACAGTTGTGCTTCAACGTCAGCATATATATGACCCATAGTAAATCGAAATGTATGAATACAATAAAGTGCGAGTAAGTGTTACTAGTTTAATTAATATAATTACGAGTGTTTTCCAAAACACAAAACTGTTTAGAAAGGTTAATACTGATGGTGATAAACAACATTTACAAAACGATCTAGACAGATTAGTGAAATGGTCTGAGAAATTGCAGATGTTGTTCAATTTGGGAAATGTAAATGCCTACATACAGGACATGGGAACTTGAATGTAAACTATAAAATGGGAGATACTGTTCTGGGTACTACTGTAAAAGAAAAGGACTTAGGAGTTACAATAAGCGCTGATATGAAAGTTTCAGAGCAGTGTGGTATTGCAGCTTCAAAGGGTAATCAAATTATTGGATTGATTAGAAGAAACATAACATACAAGGGAAAAAACTTAATTATACCTCTTTATAAAGCAATAGTTAGACCTCATTTAGAATACTGTATACAAGCATGGAGACCATATCGTAAGAAGGATATAGATACGCTTGAACGCATACAAAGGAGAGCAACTAAAATTATTCCAGAACTGAGAGACCTTAGTTATGAAGAACGCCTGAAAGAATGTGGTTTAACAACTCTAGAGACAAGGAGGTTAAGAGGAGATCAGATTGAAGTTTTTAAGATATTGAATGGGTATGAAAATATTGATAGAAATATGTTTTTCTCACTCAAGAAGGATAGCAGAACTAGAGGACATGAAGTAAAATTAGTAAAGGATCAATGTAGATTGGACATCAGGAAGCACTCGTTCTCACAGAGGACAATAAATGAATGGAACAAATTGTCTACAGATTGTGTAACTGCTAGCAGCGTGAATATGTTTAAAAACAAGGTTGACACATATCTCAGGAGGGCGGGTTATAAGTAGATGAACATTGTTGGACTCTCGATAAGCCAATGGCTTCCTTGTCCACTTGCCATCTGGGCCTTTGGCTTGGATGGCAAATCTTGTTAAATCTTGTTAAATCCGTCGTAATGTGGCCGTACTCAAAACAATAACAATAACTCAGTAAGTGCTACAGGATATACAGCAGCCTTATAACATGGGCCATGGCGTATGTACTAGGCAAAATTATTCAAGAAAATAAGTTGATATTATTTATTGACAGTCATAATAAGTCTCTCTTCTGAGTCTGAGACCAAGCGGCAAGGCTAGGGGGGGTTACATGGGGAGAAACACGACCAAAAGACAGTATAGACTATAGTGCAACAGAAGCCTGCTGTGCTGTTTCAAATTCTTTATGGAAATATTTAAATATACAAATACTTTCATCGTGATTAAGTGAAAATGCAGTTGCAAAAACTTTTTAAAAGTATTTAAATATTTAAATAAAATGTATTTCACCCAATGTATCGCTGGAAAGGAAACTAACTAAGGCATCGTCATCTATCCAGTTGAACACTGTCAGATTACATGTCTGCTTTCTATAATGACACTTTACAATTTCTGTCTTTACAAATTCTTGTTACTCGACAATAAACAAAATTATATTAAATTAATTTGCTTTATTGATCAGATTAAACCCCACATGTAATAACCGGAAGTTCATAAAGAGATGTATTAATTACATTTTATTCTAAGTTGACTGATAACACTGTAATGAATATCGTGGGGGGAGGGGGCAACTGTCGGCAACCCACAATAATATTAGTACAAGCTATACATATGAAGGAAGTATATACCAGGCATGTGGTCAATTCTGTTTTGTCAATTCCAAAAAATCAGTTCTAATTCCGCCTTGGAAAAAATCTATTCCAATTTATCAATTCCAAGGTTTGCTATAAAAAATCTTTAAAATGGCATAAAGACATTTCATATGTACTTTCTGCTGCGACACCTCTCCGGGATTATTGCTAACAAAACCAGACATTTTGGACAGCTCTGGACAGTTGGGTCATTAATCTGAGTTTTGAACAGTTTCCCCTGTTTATATCGAGTCCAGGTCATTTGCTCCCCTCCCGGACATTTGCCCCTTTGTCACTTGCCCTTAGGACAGTTGCCCCCCATACATTAGCCCCTTGCCTTATTCAAAATCTGGACATTTGCCCCCTGTTCGTATCTTCTGGATTATTTGTATGTTTTTTTAAGAAATATTTTTTAAACTTATTTTTTTTATTTCTGAACATGAATTCAAGATACCTATTACCCTAATTGCAATTAATGTTCTTTTTGCCAGATCAGCCAAGTAAATTACTTTATGTAGTTGGAGATGATCCTGTAATCAAAGGATTATCTTTATTGCAATTGTGGAAGAATTGACATTAGGACCTGGACATGTTATTACAATTGAATTGCATTTACCACGGAGAGTTGGAGTGACTCCATTTTCCTATAAAACTGGATGCACAAGCCTGAGTTGTCAGAATTCACTTATAACTTCACCATGAAAATTACTACTAGCATCTAAGGAGGTCAGAAGCTATGTTTTGAGTGTCATGCCTACACCAAGAAGGGGGACCAACAAGATTACTCTTCAATGGGAGTGAAGCCAGCATCGATCCTGATCATGCAATGGTGCTGTGGTCACTGATCTGATCTCCAGATCCAGAATGTGATCAACAAGACTGCCTGCAACCATGATGGTGACACGGCACAGATAGAAGCTGCCAAGGTCCGCGAGGACCTGAAAACTAAGGCAGCTAATACCAGGGGCACTCCAAACCAGCTGATTTCTCTGACTCGTTACTGTCCACCACTGTTCATGGAAGCATCACCTCAAGAACCCATCTTCCACCACTGATCTGACTATCAATGATACCTGGAAGACAACTGGTGACAAGACCATCTCATATACACGGGGATAGGCCATTGCATTAGGCTAAAGTGACTTCGACTTGTCATTGAATGTTATGTTATTGTAGTAATAATGATAAAACTGCAAACTGATTTTGTATGTGAATGCTACCCATTTATATCAATATCAGTTGTGGTATCATTGATATTTCATTAAATTTACTGTAAAGTTTGAGTCTCCAACATCCTAATCTCCAACATATATTCTCCATGGGGAAATTTTTAATTACTACAAAGGGCAAACCATACAGCCACATGTAACAGCATTGTACAGGTGACCAGTGACCTGTTTAGTTTGGGAAACTTGTGGGCTGAACATTAGGCTTGGATAAACAAGGGGCTGCATTCATGTGGGGCAGGCTTCCTCTCTCACACAAAGGGAATGAGCAGGCAGGTGCCTTTAATTGGCAATCTCTGTAAATAAACCTTGTCCACAGAGAAAGAAAATGAGGCCTGAATGGTCTCACTTTGGTTTTACTGTCTGTTACAGTAACTTAGCATTTCTTTTTGATGCAAATGCTTGATTATATTGTTCTTGTTCACACTATTTCAATAACAGAGTAGACAGTGTCTATGCTGTAATGTTGACAGCTTCCTGGCTGTTACCAGATTCAGGGTGACATGCTAATAGCAGACAAATATGATTTTAAATGTAATATAAGTATATATAAGGGTAAAGATTAACAGTATCAAGTCAATAATTCCAACAAAATCAATTCCAATTCCCCCCAAAAAAAATCAATTCCACCAATTTTCGAAAATCAATGCCAATTCTGGAACTGGAATTGAGGGTCAATTTCAATTCCGGAATGGAATTGACCACATGCCTGAAGTATATTCATGACAATATCTTGTCTCTGTGTACTACAGCAACAGTCATGAACAGTATCATTGAATTGAAACAGGCTTATGTCTGTGGGGCTTTTGTCGGGAGGGGCTTTTGTCCATGCACCATACTATCTAGCAGATGCTTTCAGTATAATACCTAATAATTATATATATATATTTACATATATATATATATATATATATATATATATATATATATATATATATATATATATATATATATATATATATATATATATATATATATATATATATATATATATATATATATATATACATGTGGGCAGGTATGCGTGTATGCGTGCAGCATTTATAAGGTAAAGATGTCACAAGCATAGATCTGCATTTGGGCCAATAACAATATTCATGCATCATTTTATCTAAATCGGGTATCGGATATAAAATAAGGAACCCCTTAGAAAGTGTACCTATGGGTCCATATTTTGTTATGTTAGACCCCTTATAGAATTTTTATCTCCCTGGCCCATTGAAAATAGTGCAATGTTGATCAGATAATATAATGCACTTTGGAGCTAGGATGCTACAATTTTGGTTACATGCGTTTGGTTATCTTACAGTGGCATTCGTCAAACTGACCAAACAGATTCATTAAAACATTAAGAGATCAGTGCAACACCCATTGGTTGAAATAACATGGCTCCATAGGGAAAATGCTTTTTCCTGTGATTGATTACTTTATATATTCTATATGACACTGGTACTCTTATATTCTAAAAATAATATATACAAGAGAAAGTTTCTCATATTGTGATTCATTTTTATTATGCAAAAGATGAATTTTGTAAAATGTTAAAGTTACTGTATGTGTAATATTTTCAGATGAAGGATTCACCATTGGTTCGTACAAGTACAGGTACTAGTTTTGAAGCATCCAGCACTACGGGTGATGCCATCAATCTTGACATTACGGATGTCACCTTTAGTGCCATCTCTGCTATTACTGCTGTGACATCATCGACAACTGATGCTGAAATGCAAATCGATCCGGTAACGATATTTCAAGTGCAACACTTCGCGAATGCTGCTGTAGTCACGGATGACATTATTGCACCAATGAATGTTGATCATGACTACTCCTATGTGAAGCTTCCATCAGATTCAGTGAGAACAAAGACATTGGTGCAGATGATGCACACTATGTGATAACAGCGACATAACCGAGGGTGACTCAAGCAGTTCCGACACCTATGAGAAAGAGAAGAAGTTTGTCATTCGTGAGGAAAACAAACTTATGTCACTTTTCTGCACCTGCGTTACACCAAACAGCCATAAACTGTGACACAGGTTGTATTCATGTCTGATCTATCAGCCAAGGTCTTTCGGATACTGGGGTGTCTGTCAGAGGCAAGTGTGCTGATTTCTACGCCTGGATGAGTGAAAGGTGAATTGAATCTGTTAGGTGTACATGTACTATCAGTCAGAATAAATAGTGTATTGGTGTATATTTACTGTCAGTAGTGTATTGGAACAGATGATTGGTGTGCAAGTACTATCAGTCAGAAAAAGTAGTGTATTGATACATATGATTGGTGTACATTTACTGCCAGTACAAGTAGTGTATTTGGTAGAGAATGAGATGCTAGGTTTACATATGCTGTCGATAGGAACAAGTAGTAAATTCAGTCAGAACAAGTAGTGTATAGGATACACATGATTGGTGTGCATTTACTGTCAGAAGAAGTAGTGAAATGGTGCAGATTCCAGAATGAGATGATTGGTGTACATTTACTGTTGGTAGGAACAAGTAGTGTATTGGTATGCATGATTGGTGTACATTTACTCTCAGTCAGAACAAGTAGTATTGGTACACATGATTGGTGTACATTTACTGTCCATTAAAAACAAGTAGTGTATTGCCATTGGTACAGATGATGATGGTGAAACAGTTGTATTATTATTAAAATGCCTTGGCTTTATAAAGATTCATTATTTCCTAAGCTAAACGACCAGTATATTTGATATGTTGTGGCATAATAATGCTGTGTGTAACTGTGATATCCATGTTCCAGGTTGTATTTCCCTGTGGTCGAAGTCACTGTTTTTAGTCAATGTTTAGTCTTGGTTTCAGTCGTTCTAGTTAGCCTTATTTCTTTGATAATTGTTTTTCTATGTGAATAAACTTTTGATATATTTTATGTTGGTCTTAATATAAATGATATGTAGTGTAATGTGTGTAGTGACATGCAAAATGCTGCAGGTAACATTTTTGTTGACAGAAATGGGAAATATGGATAAGACGGCATTCACATCATTCAGTTGTTAATATTTTAGTGGGGATTTTTGTAGTTTTCCAGGTTGTTTTTCGACCTGCTGCATACCGTGGGTGCCTCATAATTTGTCTATATCAGACTATCAGTACATTCACCTGTGTCAGGTCAATCTCCATAGCTAAACTTTCTATCAATTCAATTAGGTTCAGAATATACATCACAGATCCTTCCCACATCGCAGGATGGGATTACTTGTCTTGCCTTTCCTGAGCCTGAAATATAATTTGTCAGGTTTAGTTGATAGCACTAACTGTATAATTACCACAATAGTAGCAAAACTGCGAACATTACATACTGTCAGTAGTTAATTGTTGTTATTTAAATGATTACATTTAACCCAACAACAAGGTGTTGTGGTGTGCTACAGAGAGGGGTGATTACAACTATGAATATTAATGTAATCATGATTACAGTAATTATTGCAATCACGATTACGGTAACATTTAAGAATATATATATCTATATATATATATATATATATATATATATATATATATATATATATATATATATATATATATATATATATATATAAATATATATACACAAAATCAAACACAATATTGAAATACAATCACGGTACACTTCATTAGATTAGATACAAAATAAAGAGAAAAGCCTGCTTGCATTGTAGTTCGGACCTTGCCCTCGGGCTAGGTAAAAGAAATATGCAGAAAAAATAGGATTATTAAAATGGCAATGATTCAATAACAATTGAATTACTAACCTGCTAGCCATAGGGCGAATCAATGAGTCGGCTCGCAAATCATGCAATGACAGCAGACCAACATCTAGCACCGCCCTGTTTTAGATGACAGCAGACCAACATCTAGCACAGCCCTGTTTTAGGCAAAGCCAATGGCCATACATTTTTTTATCTGGCTGTTGCTGTTGTATAGGCGAAGATCTCGCTCATGATAATCGTACGCATTTTCATGAAATGTGAAACCTTACAAAAACGCCATAAACAACAGAGCAATAAACACGTATTTCATATTTGTATGCATTCTTATATGTATATCACTAAAGTTACCTGACAATAACCATGTAAAAGTGTGAAATTATTACCTTTTTGTCAGAACCCATGTGCTTGTCAACATTTGTATATAACCGGATGTTGTTGTGAGCGAGATTACCAAACGGGATTTTCGTAGATCAATATAAGGTCACGCTAAGAATTGCCGTCTGCTGGCCATATAGTTACATCATTAATCATCCCCCTACTAACTTACTAACGGGTGTTTTATTTATGTATGTGCTGCTGGCCCACTCTGGCCTCATTCTACACGAAATCGCGTTTAACCATGTGACCCAAAGGCAACATCACGTGCACAGTATGGCGGCTAATTGTGAAATGTTTTCTATGTCACCGATAAAAGTACTCATAAGTAATTATTTGGAGCACATTTCTTCAGTTTCTTGAAGCCCAAGTGTTGGTTGTATGTCACAGAATACACATGTGAAAAGGTTAGTGCGTATCGGTTTTAAAACTTAAGTTATTAGTTCCGTAGCCATTTGGCTACGGAAAGCCCAAATCGGCGCTTACTTAAATCCCGCCGCGGACGCCCGCCCCAGAGACCAAGAGTGGGGCGGACGAGCCTGCCTACCCTGTTTGTGTAGGCCACTACAAAATCATCTCCTTCGGACGGTGATGCAAGCACCAACGCGGTCGGGCACACGGTGCTGAATAGCTATAGCCTAGCCCATCGGGACGCAGTTTCCACAGGATCACCACATCACATTACCTATTCAGGAATCGTTGACAGTCAAAGTGATGCTGTAATTTTTCCTGAATCCAACGTCAACAAAGGCGAAGCTGACCTGGAGTCTGGAGCGTGACTCGCACACTCGGTGACACTTTACGACTGTCAACCGTTGTTTCCGTGTGGCCTGTCGAATTGGACTCTTCGTCTGTGGTTTCCATTTCTCCAAAGATAGACAACTATTACGGAAGTTCAGTAAATCACTAATCGCTAGTAGCAGATCTTGTAAAACTGTCACAAGCGATGCATCTATCTTGTCAACAAGTGACAAATAGTTCCGGTATTCCGTTATCGCATATTCTCGTTGGTTAACGTCTCGTGTGTTCGAGAAATGTGGCGTTTTCAACGATTTTTTGCGTGTTTTGTTGTAATTTATTTAAGTTTTTTATTTTGAGCGAACAAAAACGCTATTTTATTGACGTGTGTAAACACCTATATATATATATATAACAGAGAACCATATCTTTTTTCGCTCCAGAATGCCTATTTACGAAATAAATCGCAACAAAATAAAAATTTACATTGATTAGATATACGCGACTCAAACCACTCGCTTCGACAACAAGATGGCGATACGCAGTGATGCATTTTGTCGATTTTTGTCTCGAACAAAATCAGCTTTTCAGTTTATCTCATAAATTAGCAGGTATCGGTCATTATTAATGCATAGTTAGATAATATATATTTAAATATACGGCATAACACAAAATTGCTTCAGTTCCCCTTTAATGACGTCAAAATCGCTTCGTCGCAGCGATGACATCGTCTCGCGGAACCCCGGCTTTACGTTTGCTAAATATTGTTAACATTTACGCATAGCCCTAGGGCAGTGTTTTTAATCATATGTTATCGGAGTACGTATAAATTAACTGTTAACGTAGGGACTATACTTAATTGACATTCACTATCATTAAGTTTAAATTGACAGGTGACGAATGACTTGCATATGAGGAACTTTGGACATTTTGTATGTTGATTTTCTGGAGAAACAAACTGACAGAAATTGACGAATTTTATCCAGGTAGATGAATGAAGACATATTAACAAGGTTGATTTTCAGAATATCCAGATCATATATTTGCGAACCGCATTAAACAAGACGTTAACATTGCCTCTCCTAGCGAACAATCGGGTACAATTTAATTTCATCAACATGAACGTCTGTATTAAAACTTCTTCCTCAACTGTTTTCGCCTATCACGTTTTCGCCTTTCACGAATCCGGTTCGCTGATGTCCAAATATGTAGTGTGTGAATAGCTTAAGCAAAATCCGCAGTCGATATAATACAAAAATGCATATTCTTGTTCAAATCACCGAAAGAAGTGAGTTGAGTAGTTATATCTGGTAAGGTTAAAAATAGTAGATATACGCAATACTAAACATTGTGCGGGTCAATCTCGCAGATCACACGACAAAATTACGAAATTTCAACAAGCGTGAAATTTGTTTTCAGCGTTTCCATCTTCACTTCAATTAATGTTTGACCAGACATTAAGTAATTTAATAGTTCGTCTGATGACTTCACAAAAGCTACAAATAAAAGTAGTACAAACGAGCTAGCATGTCGTAGTGGATACTAGGTAGGTTTGATTTCTCACAAAATGAATGAAATGAGACTATAAAAAATCGAATTGAAGAGGAACCTTTAATTGAGGAGGGGCCTTTAATTGAGGAGGAACCTTTAACTGAAGAGGGACCTTTAATTGAGCAAGAACCTTTAACTGAGGAGGGACCTTTAATTGAGGAGGAACCTTTAATTGAGGAGGAATCTTTAATTGAGGAGGGATCTTTAACTGAGGAGAGACCTTTAACTGAGGAGGGACCTTTAATTGAGGATGAACCTTTAATAGAGGAGGGACCTTTAATTGAGGAGGAACCTTTAACTGAGAAGGGACCTTTAATTGAGGAGGAACCTTTAACTGAGGAGGGACCTTTAATTGAGGAGGGACTTTTAATTGAGGAGGAACCTTTAATTGAGGAGGAACCTTTAACTGAGGAGAGACCTTTACTTGAGGATGAACCTTATAACTGAGGGGGCCTTTGATTGAGGAGGAACCTTTAACTGAGGAGGGACCTTTAATTGAGGTGGAACCTCGAAAAACGTCACTAGGTTAACCTATGCCCAACTGAAGACTTACATAAGTGAAGTCGTACCCACATAAATTATGTTACATTTTGATTTATGTCACTTCATTCTATCATTGCATATGTGGTTGTATTTGTCACATATTTACATTTGTCTTTGCATTTCCTTTGAAGGTATTTGCCATATAGCAGCTGCAGAAGGGAAAATTTGCTTCTTTGAAAACAAGTATGCAACAATCTGAAAAATGGCTGAAATGTCACGTGGTTCTTTTTGTCATTGCAGGGCAGAATACGTACCCACGTGACGACGTGTTCAAGTGAACATAATAGTACGAGTGCATATCGTATATATCCTTAGCAACTAAGTACTCGGGACTGGCGTACTTTTGTTTCAATACCAAGCATAACGCAGACAGACATGTAACAAACCCGTATAATTGTATTACAGCTTACAACAACAGTATTGCGTGCACACGATAATGTATTCTGTACATAGGTGTATATAACTCATATATCTGCATACGGTACAGTTGTGTATGCAATTATGTTTGAATGTGTCCAATATGTGCATACATGTTTCCTCACGCTCTGATTTTTCATTCGATACATCGGACTTTGTGTCATCAATCGGCGTTTATATGGCAAAACAACATTGACCAATCAATGCCCTTTAGCATTGCATCGTCTATAACAGGTAGCTGAATATGAATCAATCACATCACCTAATTGTTGACTAGATCCAAACAAGTCATTTATTAGTCATCACAATTTGCAATTCAGACACCTTCGTACGTATACCATAGTACAATGTTCAGTATGTGTGGCGCGTGCGGTCGACAGCTACGACAGGAAATAGTTATAATCGTACCTCCACCACAAGAAGAGTTCTACCCCGATGTATCGAATGAAACGTACACTAAAACAAATTCATTATATTTAAAACTGCAAAAAAATAACATATAAAAAAAACACGCAAAACGTTAATACATTAATTACTGTAGTTAATGCAAATTTGAATACATATGATGTGTGTCTTATATTTTAAAAGTGTAGTTGTATGTACGAATACGGGCATGTAGAATATGTGTTTGCTTGCGCGCATCTGTGTATGTTTGAACGTATTCGTGAACAAAATATGTAAATGTTTGTATTTGCGAACACAACACATACAAAGAGTAGACATGTGCGTGTCATGAACACTGATTGTGGAATGTTCCTTCGATGTCGTGTGTGCGATCTTTGCCACCGTCTTCGGACTGAGAACTGAGTCAAAACGTGATGATGGAGACGTAACACATTCGCTCTGGGAACTCCATCGTGCACGTAAATGTCAACGTCTCTGCATTTAGCAGTTCTCATACAGTGATCTGGAGATGGAACGCTCCTAAAATCTGGTAGCTTATTTGGGTTTTTTAATTTGTCTGTATGGTATTCAGCGAACTTTAGGTCGGCGGAAAGAGAAGTTACAAGAGCAAAAAATACACATCAATGTCGTCTACAGTGATAACTTCGGACACGTTCGCAGCTCAGCGTTCGACGTAACGCCAACGTGTCGACGCCATGACGTCAATCGTCGGAGTTCCCTTATCTGGCGACGCACGCGCTGTGAACGGGTCGGATGTGACGTAGGGTCCGAGGTCTGCGGCGCCTGTCGCCCTCATTGTTGCCTGCAGAACAGAAACCAAAAAACGTTCAGCATTTGTTTTGCTATAATATATAATTATTTTTCAATATTTCTATAATACGAGAGAGAGTGTGTGTGCTTGCGTGCATGCATGCATGCATGCGTGCGTGCGTGTGTGCGCGTGTGCGTGTACGTGTGCGTGTGCGTGTGCGTGTGTGTGTGTTTGTGTGTTTATATGGGCGTGTGTGTGTGTGTTTGTGTGTGTGTGTGTGTGTGTGTGTGTGTGTGTGTGTGTGTGTGTGTGTGTGTGTGTGTGTGTGTGTGTGTGTGTGTTTATGTGGGCGTGTGTGTGTTTGTGTGTGTGTGTGCGTGCGTGCGTGCGTGTGTATGCTATACTCCTCCTAGACGCTTTGCATCTCGGGCGCCAAACATTCAGGTTTACATCTACGACCCCAGGAAGTAGACGTAACACTATTATTCGCAACGCTACAAATGCGTAACAAGTTATCCCGTCCGGAGGATGTTTTTTGCTAGTTGCGATAATTCGGTAATAAAAATGTTGACGTAAGGTAGAACGTTTACAAGTAGTTTCGCAGGTTTGTTAGAAAGGCCATGGAAATGGGCAGTGCACAACAGGGAAGGAGCGAATGAGCAACAAAATCGCCAGAGGTGCTCATTTTCAAACACAGCTTTCGCAAACTTTCAAATAATAACGGACGTCAACACGTCGGACGACACGACCATCAGCGCAGTCCGTGTATCATTAATTGGCTGTTATACCGAACAAAGTCCCGTCCACTTTCAGGGGTCATATCGTTTCGCCGGATGATACTCCCACTCCAGGAAGCGCCAGAAGGTTGGGCGAGGAAACGATGCCTGCACGTCTGAAGGCATCGCTGACTACGTGACATGAGTAATTGATTTGTTTGATGGAAATAAACGGGCTTAATAGGTAGTTTGGACATGATTCGTGTGATTCGTTTTCGACCAGACAAAAGCGGTGACGTGGAAGTAGTCGCTGACTTCTGCTATTTTATGTTTATTAAGGTTCCTAAACAAACGAAAAGTAGAATCATCAGCTGGCGTGTTTTTTATGAAAGTAAAGTTTATGTTTTTTTTTTAATATAATACATCATCTTTAACATGCGTACAGTTTGGACAACGTTTTCCCCAAATGTCCGCTATATTTTAAATTGTCCACTCTTACATATCATGCTCTATCTACACAACAACCGCCCTAGTTTCCTGCATCTTCCATACATCCTTCGGCAGCTCAGATCATCCATATCACAGCAACTTATTTTTCCTAAACTTAAGATGGGCAAACGTGTTTTCTCTGTTGCGGCGTCCAGGGTCTGGAATTAACTCCTCATCACTTTGAAAACATCGGAAACTATAGCTACCTTCCGAAAAAAGAAATAAATATTCGGTGGTTCCTCGTTCTGATAATGACTTTTGCGCGTCCCTGTTCACGGTTATGCTTAATGATTCCGTTTTGTTGAGCCTCTCAGCTCACGTTCCTTACGATATAGGCGCCATAAGAAGTTAATTATTATTATTATATCATTATTTACTACGTTTTATGATATGGCTGCAGTAATGGGAAACTTATATGTGAAAAACGTATCTTTTTGCGATATGATTTTTTTCTTCAAATTTAACACATTAAAAATGAATATTATATTAAACTCTTCATTTCTGAATTACTATTTCAGCTCATGCTTTGCCGCTTCATGTGTGCACTGGTACACTTGATATAAATGATATTAGCCGTAAAATGCAAACATACAAATTAAGCTTGTATTTTACCGTTACTCTTTACCGTAAACTGGTTCTTTTTGTGAGAATGTCCCATATATGGATATATGGATATAGATAGAGTATATCCAATATTAGATTAGGTCACATTCGTGGGACTTTAATATATTTCTTACCCGTGGGAACATCGGGCACGAGGAAGCTGTATTAGCCGAGGTCAGAGCGGAATATTCGTGGTCGAAAGAACCTAGTCGAGTATCGCTTTCCCGGATCGGCACGGAACGGTGATCGTTTGCCCAAATCTCCTCGAAAGGCCGTTCGCTTGCCCAAATCTCCCCGGAATGGAATGCGTTTGCCCAAGTCACCTCGAAAGGGCGTTCGTTTGCCCAAGTCACCTCGAAAGGGCGTTCGTTTGCCCAAGTCACCTCGAAAGGGCGTTCGTTTGCCCAAGTCACCTCGAAAGGGCGTTCGTTTGCCCAAGTCACCTCGAAAGGGCGTTCTTTTGCCCAAGTCTCCGCGGAATGGTACGCGTTTGCCCAAGTCACCTCGGAAGGCTGTTCGCTTGCCCAAGTCACCTCGGAAGGCTGTTCGCTTGCCCAAGTCACCTCGGAACGGAACTCGTTTCCCTGGATCTCCCTGAAATTGGAACCGTTTGCCCAAGTCGCCCCGGAATTCATCCCGCTTGTCCAAAGCCGCTCGGAACGCTCGCTTCCCTAAGTCTGCCCTGAAGGGAAGCCGTTTCCCCAGATCCCCGCGGAACGGTTGTCGTTTGCCCAAATCTCCCCGAAATGCCGCTCGCTTTTCGTCGGAGTCCTCGTTGTCCTCGTTGTCCTCGTTGTCCTCGTTGTCCTCGTTGTCCTCGTTGTCCTCGTTTCGTTTGCCCAAATCTCCTCGGAATTGGGCACGTTTGTCCAGTTCTTCACGTAGCCAGTCGCCATCGTAGTCGTGTAGTGGACTGTGGCCTTCGCCGAACGTGTCCCGTCGCTGCCGGTCAGCCGAAGTTACACTAATGTCGCCCGAAGACTGCCGGAGGGCAGCGAACAGCAGCAGCGTCACAGCGGCCCATATCAAAGCTGCCATTTTCTACAACAGAATCATCAACATATTGATCAACGGTTGTGGATTCGTCAAACAAATACATATTTTGGAGAACGAACAACAAGTAATTATTTGCTGACGTCCGCAATAAATCGGGTTAATAGCATTGCGTGGGGAACATGCACATTTTGATCCAACAATTCAACGAACTCTTCCATACGGCTGGTGCGAGCTACGTTCGTGAGCGTTGTTGATGTGACCCTTAGTACACCAACGGGCTCTGGGCATTTGTCCAAACGCACTTCTACGCTGTTGTGTTTTCCTACGACAAAACGTCACCAACTTCTCGAGATCAAATTGGTTTACAACATATTGATGCGTGTGCAATAGAGGCAGGTGTGTCACGCGATGCACGTTGTTGAACTCAACCATGTTTTGTGTCTGCATGGAGCGGTGAAGTGGCGCTCTGATGAAGTCACAAGTAGGAACAACTTCATAACAATTTAAATCTCGACTTTTCGCGCATTTAAAAAAAAATTACCAAGATTTAACAAAATTGCCATCCCAAACAACTAGTTCCTGATGGCAAGTGGACAAGGAAGCCATTGACTTATCGAGAGTCCAACAATTTTATCATCTATGTATAGCCCGCCCTTAAAAGCTCCAACCACTATAATTTATCGCGCTGTGCACCATCTCGTCCTTGTGTTTAGACATGCACTCTATACACCGGTCTGATCATTGAGATCCGCCGACCAGAGTGTGCTGACTATCCCTTTATAACACTATTGCACACAGCAGTAAAGACCTTTCAATAACACGGACCTTTTATTTATTCTCCATATCTAACATATTTTTACCTTAGTTTAAATTTATTTGACAGGTTTTACCGTGAAACACGGCCAATTATAAATGTCCATTTTTATTAATATCATACAACTGCATCCTCTTCGCAGAATCGTGAATAAGGTTAACACGTTCTTATGAAATCAAAGTGCAACCAGCTGAATTTCAGCGAATGTTTCCTGAAGCGCAAGATCGTAAGAGTGGTTTGTGCAGTGTGCACTGACGCTTGCGGGCAATCTGTATGTCAGCGTTGCCTGCACGCGATGTCAACTGTCACTCATATTCGATGCCCTCTCTATTTCCAGTTCTGCCTGCTCTATGTTTAGATGTTCGGCATGTTCGGAGTCCTATTTGTGCGGTGAAACCTTTGTTGCAAATGTCACAGAAAATGGTAGAAGGCATGCGAACATTTAAAAGGTTGCGGTGACGACGATCATGGTCTTGTTGGTATTTCTCACTATTATATTGCCAGTGTCACCACTGCTTCCGGTCTCAAGCACTGCTTTTCCAGGTGCACTCTCCAAACAGACGCTCACTTCCAGTCCCAAGATCCCTCCCGCTTAGTATCCGCCACAGATGATCAGGCTATGTTCAAACTCGCGTAGAGATTATTTGTGCACTATTTGTGCTACAAGTTGTTCCATTTAGTAGACCAAGACTACGCCATCACTACCGTCCAAGCGACACTAAGAGGCCGTCTGCACTGCGTCAGACTCCATCAACGACCCATTCGTCTTTGTCGGGTCGTATATGTAGAGTACCCTACGTAGTACCTGAGCAGACCACATTGATTTCACTTTTCGCTCGAATCATAATTTCACACCATTATGACAAGGCACACCATATAATTTCACACCATTATGACAAGGCACACCATATAGCGTACTATATGAATTGTTCGTGAGATAAGTTATAACCATATTCTGCATCTGCGTTGATGTGTCCGACTTTGCGACCAGTATAGCTTTAAATCGCGGCGAACGAATTGTCGAATTGACAAGGAAAACACTGAAAATAATACAAACATTCATCAATAGATGCCTGCGCAGAACAATGAATTTGAAATGGTTTAGCACGGCTAACAGCAACATTCTCTGTAAAAATGGAAACCAAGATGAGAATACGGAGGTTGATGGTAAAAACCCCATCCCGGTATGACTTGACGATCACTGATCATCACTCACGTGGAATCCCCGAGAGAAGCGAAGAAGAGGACGACCAAGAAACCCCTGGCGGCGGGACCTTGAAACATAAATTATGAGGATGGTTGACGCCTGAAATGAGCTCACGAAGACGGCACGAAACAGGATCCAGCCTAAGGACGAAAGTAAGACGGAATTATCTGCATAAAGGCCAAACGCGACATTCTACGAAATATGCATGCATGGGGATTGACAAACAATAAACTTTGCGTTTCTAATAATATTCTATGTCTACGCTTGGGAAGGTTCGTCCTCCCGATAACGGATGACCGATGATCAACAGCTGATCAGTTTCTAATTAACTGCTGTTGTTGTTCAGATTATCGGGGGATGGACAAGACAATATTAATATTACATTTCTATGTAATATATGCGTCGATAGTTACAATTGATGTATCGTATAGTACTGTACTGTAGAATTCGCGCGGGTGCTTCCTACAAGTGGCTTGAATTATATATATATATATATATATATATATATATATATATATATATATATATATATATATATATATATATATATATATATATATATATATATATATATATAAAGCCATTGGAATAATTACTCCACAATCCATACTTTCAATCCACTTGAATAAATCACTTAAAAAGATCGCATTTTGGCAATCATTACTATGTTATTTCACACACGGTTTTCACTTCGTCTAATCTGTTAATAGTATTATTGTACGGACGGTTTGAAAACTCGGCGGAAGATTGGAGTTTACTGCAGTTTTCTGTATTTTCCAGCACAGTTTTTATTCCCTGAATTGTTCTTTTGCTCACTGCGTTGTACGCTACATTTATTCTTCATTGCATTTTCCACTGAATTGTGGTATATAATGTTTTTCACTATGTTTCACGCTGGAGGTGTTCGTTAGTGTATTTCTAAATTCGGTCTTTTAGTAGGATCACTTTGTATTGTCCAATACCAAGTCGCCGCCACATCGTCGATTTCTTCTCGGCTAGTCTCAAACTCTAAACCCACTGAAGCAGCTACATTATAAACCATTTGTCACACCGTCCTACGTATAACCGTCCACATATAGATAATATTTGTGCGCAGTGGCGTTTGACTACACGTTGTTCCATTTAGTAGACCAAGACTACTCCATCACTGCTGTCCAAGCTGCACCACGAGGCATAGACACATACACACATACAAACATGCATACATACTTACATACATACACACTTACATACATACATACATACATACATACATACATACATACATACGCACGCATGCACACTCGCACGCACGCACGCACGCACGCACAAACACACACACACACACACACACACACACACACCGTATTCTACCATCATCTTCTTCCGACCGTACCGTATTCTACCATCATCTTCTTCCGACCGTACCGTATTCTACCATCATCTTCTTCCGACCGTACCGTATTCTACCATTATCTTCTTCCGACCGTACTGTATTCTACCATCATCTTCTCCCGTCCGTACCGTATTCTGCCATCATCTTCTACCGACAGGATCCTCCTTAGCCACGATGTTCTGTCCATTGCGTCCTCCTCCACA
>OY759271.1:10442233-10462233 GCA_963662155.1 Lamellibrachia columna | reverse complement strand
CCACGGGGGCACGCAGATGGTTGGCTACATGCAAAGGTGCAAACATTTTGTCACTTGTTGTGGTCCACGAAGGAGAAATGGTGTTTCTGCAATACTATCAAATTCATAGAAAACATATTCTTTCCAAGCCAACATTAAAATATATTAGAAAACGTCATCACCCAAGTCCACCAACTGCTATTCTCGAAGGACCTACACTTTTCCTAGTTAAAATACTTCGTACCTAAATTATTCGTAAGTTACGATGATTTCGCCTCGTTGCAACGGTTAGCGCCTAACAGACCAACACCATCAAGTCCAGCGCTCTCAATATCGGGCATTTTTGTTCGTTGCGGACCAAGAGGCGATGCCCTTCCACACTGAGGTCCTCTCACGGGGAATGTCGTGTCTAGAGTGGTGTCGCAGAAAGAGGAGAATTCTTTGACCACGTCAGCAAGGAGCAGTCTCGAACATTCGTCAAGAAACTCTCGGACAAAGGTAGATCTTGAAGGTGGCGTATTTGAACAACATCGTTTCCCACCTGAACTCGCTCAACAAGTCACTCCAAGGCCGGTTCACAACGGTGATTGATTTCGTTAGCAAGAGCTAGTGGGATGACAAGATCAATAAGAACACTTTAACATGTTTGAACACCTCAGGGCAGCGCTTCAGGATTAAGAAACGGGACATGAAAACATGGGGCAACTTGTGCAGGCGCACCTGCCTTCCATTCGGAAGGAAATTCAGACATACTTCATCCATTCAGTGTGGAAGTGCGATCTCTCTCAGACGGACTTTTGGAAGTTCCTGAACGACTCCATCGAACGTTATGCATTTGAAGCTCTTCCCCTGACAAAGTCCAAGGTGAGCGAATCATATCCACCTGTGACTCAAATACCCATGAAGGCATTGTTAATGCTTCCATCTACCTATCTCTGCGAGCAAGGACTAAATTCCGTGCCAGTCTGTGCATGAAGTCTTCTTATCCAAAGCTAGTCCGCGAATCGAGACCCTGGTTTTGATCAGGAAAGCTCAGCCCTCGCATGGATCATGGTTTCTCGAATACCGGTTTGTTATCTTACATCCATTCAGGGTACAGTTTTGTCGTCAATAAAATTTGTATCACTGAACTCGTTAAATGTTGTTTCGTGTATAATCCTATGTCACTATGATGCGATACCCGGCGGATCGTTTCAGGACGCCGGGGGAAAGGTTGGGAACCGCTGCTATAAATGATAACGGAAACATGTTTGTTCGTTGGATGCTTGTAATATTGATGTAGTGCGTGACCGGCAGGCGGGGCTGCTGCGAAGTGGTTTCGGACGATATGCGGCGTAATAAAGCGAGCGGACGATGGAGACAAATTAATGAGCAAGTTCAATTGGGAACAAGAGCCGTTGCCTCGGTAGTTTGATGAACGCGACGCTGGTCAGGCCCAGGGGACTAATCAAACAAAGACACCCGTCCAGTGTAATTGATCGGCGTTTTATATTCATAAAGGACACACGTAGCGATACGTAGCTATGACACCACTGCAGTCACCATTAAAACGTTTTACGTACGAGTGATTTAGGCTTCCAATGCGAGACGACCCGTTGGTAATTTAGACTGCCTCTGAGACGAGGACACAGAGACGGCACCGTCACATCTGGTCTTAGAAGTGACTCCTATCGACATTGGGAATCTCTCACTATTAGAAAAAATTCTGAGTAAACCACTGCCGTGATATCCTTGATCTTAGTTGTACATTGTTAGTTTGTATGATCCTTTAAGTATATAGCGCCCAAACCATGACTTTAAGGTGCAAACCGATTATGTATAAACACACTATCGGTAAATGCAAACTCGTTCCACTGCTATATCACGATAAAATACTGACAAGCGATTGGCGTACAATATAAATGCACCACCATGACGCACATGCATATATATATATATATATATATATATATATATATATATATATATATATATATATATATATATATATATATATATATATATATATATATATATATATATATATATATCAAGGTTCAAAACCATCATTTTAGATGCATGTTAAACATATGTTTATAAGGGATGTCTACCTATTGGAAACGTCATTGCTTATCGTGCAAACCCATCCATTCTAAACGCATGTTTATAAGGGATGTTTACCTACTGGAAATGCCATTGCTTATCGTGCAAACCCATCCATTCTAAACGCATGTTTATAAGGGATGTCTACCTATTGGAAACGTCATTGCTTATCGTGCAAACCCGTCCATTCTAAACGCATGTTTATAAGGGATGTCTACCTATTGGAAACGTCATTGCTTATCGTGCAAACCCATCCATTCTAAACGCATGTTTATAAGGGATGTCTACCTATTGGAAACGTCATTGCTTATCGTGCAAACCCGCCCATTCTAAACGCATGTTTATAAGGGATGTCTACCTATTGGAAACGTCATTGCTTATCGTGCAAACCCATTCATTCTAAACGCATGTTTATAAGGGATGTCTACCTATTGGAAACGTCATTGTTTTTCGTGCAAACCCATCCACCCTAAATGCACCTCCATAATGGATGCACGCCCACGATAAGAGTAGTTAACATAGCCGCATATATTACAGAGAAAAAATAAGATCAATAGAGGAAATGTACGAAGACTGGAGCCGAAAAAATCTACATACGTTCGAGGCATGCACCGAGGCCTGATGATTGGCAATAAAGCTACCATGAACTGTTGAATAAAACAACAACTGTTTCATTAAGTGAGAACATGTCAATTCGGATGATGTTTTATCGGTTCCCGAATGTCATTGTCGTCGAACGATTTTACTGTCCCTGCTTTGCTTGATAAATCATTCGGTCGTTCACGGAAAGGTTACTTCGGTTTGCACTGCCCCATTGTGTGGAGCCAAATGGAGTAATTTCAATATTTGCATTTTTGATCCGTAATATTTCATAATGTCTTCGGAGAAGCCTAACATATCCTGCGAAGATTATGATTTTGCATAAGCCATCCAGACATGCACCTCAACGAGCGTCAACGGATTAGTACGTGATTAAGCGGAAGAATGTATGTTTATCTATGGTACTACACAAATTGGACATACAGACAGAGATGAAATGTTATCGCAATATACTGCGCATACCCTGGAAACAGCGCCGCATCAAGCAATGGGCGAACGGAATAGAATGCAAAACTGTTTTGCTAAAGGTCAAAAACTGAAATATTTCAGCTACATTTAGAGCCTCAGTGGTTGGAAAAGACGATTCTGGGGCGAATAGTAATAATACTAATAATTTAATTCTTCCAAGCATACAATTTAGTAAAAGCACATGTAAAAAATGTTAATTGGCTAAAATTAAAAGATATGCATACATATTTGTTGGCGCATATCTCGTACAACACGTGATCAAGCCGCGGCTGCCTGGATACATCCACTACTTTTAGTGGAATGCCACAAGGATATGTACCCACTGACGACGACCATATTTGCTCAACTCTGTTTTGCAGCGCGGAGAAAATAATAAGTTAGCTCGAGAATTTAACATTATAAAGACTACCAAAAATATCCATCGTCCGGACGGGATAAATTGTTCCTTCTTAAGTGACTGTCACGATAACAATATTTACAAAATCTCACAGAAATATCCATCTACGCCCTGGTATCTGTTGCTGCCAGCCAATATCTTAATGGCTTCTGCGACGTAATACTGGCAGTGTTACGTAAATTGGGACAATCGTAGAAACGACGCGTGACGTTGTGAACAATTGCTCGTAGTTGTTGAGGACAATTGTTCGTAATAGTTAGGAAGGGTAATTCGATTGTAAATACCGGGGTGAATTTCGAAAAAAATAAAACTGTGACGACCCGACTGTTAGGTCGTAGATGGACCCCTGAAAGTTTGGCGCCCGAGATGCAAAGCGTCTACGGTAGTAGCATAGCATATACAAATGCAAATACATACATACATACATACATACATACATACATACATACATACATACATACATACATACATACATACATACATACATACATACATACATACATACATACATACATACATACATACATACAAACACTTGCTGGATTATAGTAAGACGGGTCGGTGTTACCGCGGGCAAACAGTGGTCATCGTCGCTTTTTAAGCCCACCGCACACTAACTGATTTTTCGTCGGGGGACTGCATATTTTTCATCGGGGTTAATTTTGTCGGGCCATCAGCTCGCAGCACACTAGCCGATATTTTGTCAAGACCAGCACGCCTCTAGTGGCACATTTGGAATTAAGCAAACATGGCGGCAATCACGCTTCCTATTGGTCGCTAATTGCGCGAGCCCCGACAATTTGTCGGAGTCTGCAGCACACTGGCCGACAATACCCGTTAGGACGTCCTGAGATCTAGCAGATATTACCCGACAAGACCCGATCTGGTCGGAATTCGCAGCACAATAGCCGACAATTGAAGATTATTTATCCCCCAACAAAAAATCGGCTTTAGTGATGCGAGCTTTAATTCGACTGTTTAATACCGTTGAAATGCACGTGTGTCTGTCGCTTCGGTGCGTCGTTGTATGATCCTCTTGTAAATAACTGCGCTTCCGTGATAGAAGCCAAGCGGCGAGGTGGTGAATTGCTCATTTGGTCTGACTGAATAACATTTAATCATCCAAAAGGCGATTAATGCATAAAGCTCCTGGATAAATATCGGTCCTCAGGGATTAACATTGGGTATTCACAGTCGGTGTTAAAAATATCGACGAAGGCAGGTTATGAACGCTGATTCCCCGCCCACGGTTGCTGGCCGCGTGCCGTGTATTTGATTGTCTTAGACTCGACACCAAAACCGCCATAATATTCGCATTTGTCTTGCATAAATGCGAAAGGTATCAGGACTAGCTAAGGCATAAATACTTGGTCATTTTGCCGGGTCGCTTTCCATAACATCTTCATTCCATCACGCACTTCTGTCACCAGTTAAAAAAAGGTTTCCCTTGCGCAACGCCGTGGGAGAGGCCACACGGCGTCAGTGATTCTAAGGAAATATCAATTAATTAATAACTATATAGTATAAATGTGACTGACCATGACGTCAAGTGGAACGTAACTATACAACGTGAGTGATGCCTGGCGTGTACTAATGGACTTCTGACAGTGCGGAAATGAAATAACAATGTTCCATAGAAGTGGAAAAAAATCATACGGTACACAATGGATTCGAATGCACAGTGTCAGCAATAACACATGTGTATGTTGATGGAGAGAAAACTTCGGTGGAGAGTGGATGTATAATACAATGCAATACAATAATTATAATACGAAGACTTCTTTTGTGCCAAAATCCCCGGCAACTCGAGGCCAGAGACGCGTCAACAGTCTGAGATCGGTACACAATTTTAGCACTGTCAACAGAAGGGTGGATATGGCTAGCACATTTGGATTGCAGACTAACCCTAGGTAATCCCGTGTTGACTATTGGGTGCATTAGAAGGCGACAGTTGCTTTTTATCGTGAACGTTCATCACTACTTTATGACACATTTTGACAAGGTCACGCGAACATGTCAAATAACAATAGTATTAACAATGATAACACTTGTTGTGCCTGTATCCTCAGAAACCAAGCTCTGAGGTGTAGCGAAGCAAAAGGGTTAGACAACTTCAACATAGGCACAATTAAACTCGTCAACAAAATACATTATGGAATTAAGGAGGGAAAGCGTGGTGAACAAGACAAGCCTTTTCAGTTGACGGCGAAATTGTATTCAGTATATGTTTCTGATCTAACACAAACAGAGAGTTTATTAAAACAAATTGGTGCGGCAACCTAGAAAACCATAGGTCCAATGTTAACCTAGACAACCGTAGGTCCAATGTTAACCTAGACAACCATAGGTCCAATGTTAACCTAGACAACAATAGGTCCAATGTTAAGCTAGACAACCGTAGGTCCAATGTTAACCTAGACAACCATAGGTCCAATGTTAACCTAGACAACCATAGGTTCAATGTTAACCTAGACAACCATAGGTCCAATGTTAACCTAGACAACCATAGGTCCAATGTTAACCTAGACAACCATAGGTCCAATGTTAACCTACACAACCATAGGTCCAATGTTAACCTAGACAACCATAGGTCCAATGTTAACCTAGACAACCGTAGGTCCAATGTTAACCTAGACAACCATAGGTCCAATGTTAACCTAGACAACCATAGGTCCAATGTTAACCTAGACAACCGTAGGTCCAATGTTAACCTAGACAACCATAGGTCCAATGTTAACCTAGACAACCATAGGTCCAATGTTAAGCTAGACAACCGTAGGTCCAATGTTAACCTAGACAACCATAGGTCCAATGTTAACCTAGACAACCATAGGTCCAACGTTAACCTAGACAACCATAGGTCCAATGTTAACCTAGACAACCATAGGTCCAATGTTAACCTAGACAACCATAGGTCCAATGTTAACCTAGACAACCATAGGTCCAATGTTAACGTAGACAACCATAGGTCCAATGTTAACCTAGACAACCATAGGTCCAATGTTAACCTAGACAACCATAGGTCCAATGTTAACCTAGACAACCATAGGTCCAATGTTAACCTAGACAACCATAGGTCCAATGTTAACCTAGACAACCATAGGTCCAATGTTAACCTAGACAACCATAGGTCCAATGTGAACCTAGACAACCATAGGTCAAATGTTAACCTAGACAACCGTAGGTCCAATGTTAACCTAGACAACCATAGGTCCAATGTTAACCTAGACAACCGTAGGTCCAATGTTAACCTAGACAACCATAGGTCCAATGTTAACCTAGACAACCGTAGGTCCAACGTTAACCTAGACAACCGTAGGTCCAATGTTAACCTAGACAACCATAGGTCCAATGTTAACCTAGAAAACCATAGGTCCAATGTTAATCTAGACAACCATAGGTCCAATGTTAACCTAGACAACCATAGGTCCAATGTTAACCTAGACAACCGTAGGTCCAACGTTAACCTAGACAACCGTAGGTCCAATGTTAACCTAGACAACCATAGGTCCAATGTTAACCTAGACAACCGTAGGTCCAACGTTAACCTAGACAACCGTAGGTCCAATGTTAACCTAGACAACCATAGGTCCAATGTTAACCTAGAAAACCATAGGTCCAATGTTAACCTAGACAACCATAGGTCCAATGTTAACCTAGACAACCATAGGTCCAATGTTAACCTAGACAACCATAGGTCCAATGTTAACCTAGACAACCATAGGTCCAATGTTAACCTAGAAAACCATAGGTCCAATGTTAACCTAGACAACCGTAGGTCCAACGTTAACCTAGACAACCATAGGTCCAATGTTAACCTAGAAAACCATAGGTCCAATGTTAATCTAGACAATCATAGGTCCAATGTTAACCTAGACAACCATAGGTCCAATGTTAACCTAGACAACCATAGGTCCAATGTTAACCTAGACAACCATAGGTCCAATGTTAACCTAGACAACCGTAGGTCCAACGTTAACCTAGACAACCGTAGGTCCAATGTTAACCTAGACAACCGTAGGTCCAACGTTAACCTAGACAACCGTAGGTCCAATGTTAACCTAGACAACCGTAGGTCCAATGTTAACCTAGACAACCGTAGGTCCAATGTTAACCTAGACAACCGTAGGTCCAATGTTAACGTAGACAACCGTTGGTCCAATGTTAACCTAGACAACCGTAGGTCCAACGTTAACCTAGACAACCGTAGGTCCAATGTTAACCTAGACAACCATAGGTCCAACGTTAACCTAGAAAACCATAGGTCCAATGTTAACCTAGACAACCATAGGTCCAATGTTAACCTAGACAACCATAGGTCCAATGTTAACCTAGACAACCATAGGTCCAATGTTAACCTAGACAACCATAGGTCCAATGTTAACCTAGAAAACCATAGGTCCAATGTTAACCTAGACAACCGTAGGTCCAACGTTAACCTAGACAACCATAGGTCCAATGTTAACCTAGACAACCATAGGTCCAATGTTAACCTAGACAACCATAGGTCCAATGTTAACCTAGAAAACCATAGGTCCAATGTTGACCTAGACAACCGTAGGTCCAACGTTAACCTAGACAACCATAGGTCCAATGTTAACCTAGAAAACCATAGGTCCAATGTTAACCTAGACAACCATAGGTCCAATGTTAACCTAGACAACCATAGGTCCAATGTTAACCTAGACAACCATAGGTCCAATGTTAACCTAGACAACCATAGGTCCAACGTTAACCTAGACAACCGTAGGTCCAACGTTAACCTAGACAACCGTAGGTCCAATGTTAACCTAGACAACCGTAGGTCCAATGTTAACCTAGACAACCGTAGGTCCAATGTTAACCTAGACAACCGTAGGTCCAATGTTAACCTAGACAACCGTAGGTCCAATGTTAACCTAGACAACCGTAGGTCCAATGTTAACGTAGACAACCGTTGGTCCAATGTTAACCTAGACAACCGTAGGTCCAATGTTAACCTAGACAACCGTAGGTCCAATGTTAACCTAGACAACCGTAGGTCCAATGTTAACCTAGACAACCGTAGGTCCAATGTTAACGTAGACAACCGTAGGTCCAATGTTAACCTAGACAACCGTAGGTCCAATGTTAACCTAGACAACCGTAGGTCCAATGTTAATTTTAGCAAGAGGAACAAAAAGTAGACCGGCGCTGGACGATCGAAGTTGTCTAGGCTTTCTTTCAGGAGTTAGTAGTGCATGTATATTTATCTCGAAACGCACATGTTGGATATAATGCATTTTGCAGATAACTGTTTCAAGCATAGCGGCTCGTCGCAGGGGCCTACTAAAGAGCGTAGCTGACGTGTCCTCTCTCTGTCTCCCAGTCGGCATATGACGTCGGTAGCTCTAGCTCTCCCCCCCCCTCTCTCTCTCTCTCTCTCTCTCTCTCTCTCTCTCTCTATCTAGCTCTCTCTCTCTCTCTCTCTCTCTCTCTCTCTCTCTCTCTCTCTCTCTGTCTCTATCTAGCTCTCTCTCTCTCTCTCTCTCTCTCTCTCTCTCTCTCTCTCTCTCTCTCTCTCTCTCTCTCTCTCTCTCTCTGTCTCTATCTAGCTCTCTCTCTCTCTCTCTCTCTCTCTCTCTCTCTCTCTCTGTCTCTCTCTCTCTCTCTCTCTCTCTCTATATATATATATATATATATATATATATATATATCCCTCTCTATCTCTCTCACAATCTCTCTCTCTGTCTCTCTCTGTCTGTCTCTCTCTCTCTCTCTCTCTCTCTCTCTCTCTATATATATATATATATATATATATATATATATATATATATATATATATATATATCCCTGTCTATCTCTCTCTCTCTCTCTCTCTCTCTCTCTCTCTCTCTCTCTATATATATATATATATATATATATATATATATATATATATATATATATATATATATATATCTCTCTCTCTCTCACTCTCTCTCTCTCTCTCCACACCACGCGGACGCCGGGAACACCGGGGCAGCGCAGAACGACACCCACGAGACAAACGTCTGTAATCACTGCGACGCAGGGCAATCTATATGGACGATCCGGCGCGCCATAAATCTGCGCCCGGCACAAAATGCCAGCGAAACAATTAGATGTTATACTGTAAATAACTTCTGTTTTCGTTTGAATTCCAGCGCCATAAACGTCAGTGAAAACGAGCTTGGATGATTCAGCAGGAAACGTTTACAACAGGAGATAGCCCGTTTAACGACACGAGACCATAACGCTATCAGTCGCGGAAGAAATGACGATTTGGGGTGACATGCGATCAACGGCCAGTAGATGCCTTTATCGCGTGAGCCAATGTGGTTTCGTGTTAGCCAGAGGGGATGGCGTCATGTCGTTAATGCGCGACGCGCTGTTATTGACGAACGTTTATTAAGCGGGTAGTTTTCACTGTATCGGCAAGTTTGGTCACACGACATAGACAATGCAATGTGAAATTATTCGGGAAACAGTAATGCATGTCTGCGTGTTCGCAAAAGTTCAACACTTGTCAGATGATAAATGCATTCGTAAGTCGTGTACGTAGGTGCAAAATACTTGCTATGTGGTTATGTGGATTTAAAGGTCTTGCCTTATTTATCTTTTCGCTGGTATCGTTTTAAAATCATTTCGCGAAACAAACAAACGTGTCTAGTATACACTACAACATGCTAGCTCTAGTATCCATTACAACATGCTAGCTCAAGTATCCACTACGACATGTTAGCTCTAGTATCCACTACGACATGTTAGCTCTAGTATCCACTACGACATGTTAGCTCTAGTATCCACTACAACATGCTAGCTCTAGTATCCACTACGACATGCTAGCTCTAGTATCCACTACGACATGCTAGCTCTAGTATCCTCTACGACATGTTAACTCGTTTGTGCAAATCTGATTGCTAAATAACGTTTCACAGGATTACGGCAAAATTCGGCGACAAAGGGGCAAACGTTTCTCGGCTGTGCATAGTATGATATAAGTCTATTCATACTTTCGCAAGTTACCCGATCTACCGACCCAAGTCAACGGACGCAATCTTTTAATAAACCGACTGCGCATAGTACTTCGACTGTTTACGCCCTACATACCTGAAATTCAACAAACCTGATTCGCACTGAGCTAAATAAATTGAGGAAAGAGGTTTAAAATATCCAAAATATCCAAATATATATTTGGCCAATAATAAGACAATTTTAGCTTTTCCGTCAACGTGGTGACTGTAACGGTTATCCATAGATAATAAAATTGACTCAGATATTAATAAGTAATGCTGTTCAACAAAACAACAATGTGTAATATTTTACACAACTAACGTTTCTATATGAGTATTTCTACGTAATGTGGCCTAGATACAGAGTGAACCTGTAAAAATATGTTTAATATATAGGTGTGGATACCGACATTCGTTTTGCCATGATTCCTGAGACTTGTCTTATCATATTTTTAGAAGAAATTGTTTTGGAAATCATACATTGCTTGCTTGTAACCAGCCGCAATTTTCAGATTGAAAATTTAATATTCTAACAAACTCGCTGTTTCCGTTTATTGAATATGTAATGTTTGTTGCATTCTAAAATCAAACGAGACTAACACAAACACACATTATTTCGTTCGGCGTGTTCAAGGGAACGAACAACGTTTTTCATTGGTTAACTGAACGACTGCTTTATGGTACAACGATTTTCATTGGTTACCTGAACGACCTTTTATGGAGATTGCGACACTGAATGTATTAATATTTATAACATCTCGGTAGTATAAAAATAATATCCATATTACCATTTCTGTCAACACACACGATTTGGCCGATGAAATAAAATATGTTTTGCGATATACATAGAGACCGTTGTGCGGCAGTAAAATGTAAACCAACAAATTTTCACGTTTGAAATTGAAATATAACGTTTTTCTTTGGATGATTTGTTGGTTAGTTAAATTCCCTCTATATACAATTTCTGAGGATTAATATATCAAAACAATACAGGTTGAAACGTGAAGTATAACATAGTTAGTTTGCATGAACTTTGAGATCGAAACATTAAGAGAATTTTAACATTTTAATTATACGAAGCCCCAACTAGCTCCGTATCAGATAACTAATGAAAATCGTACATACCTTTTAGCCACTTTTTTTCTTTTCGCATAAAATATCTCGTAAACTGTATCTGCTTGAAGTTCAGAACATATTTTGCAAGACTACTATCTCGTCCGAGCTCGCGAAAATGCCCTGTTCTGTCGATCTTTAGTGTCTGCGTCTCACGTGCGCGAATGTACATTAGTTTGTGTTCGGTTTACTCAGAGGGTTTCGTTCCACCGGAAACACGTAAAGCAATGCCCATTACCTGGGTGATTGACGTTACTGTCATGCCGGGCAATGGCGTCAACGCTGGCGACGTGATTCTAATCATACCCTGTTGATGAATATAAATTGGACGTTCAATGAGCGCTGTTTCCTCAGCCGCCGAATAAAGACGGACCCGACACACATTATGGTCGCCTGATAATTGGAGAGCAACTTACCAACCTTTGTCGCCATCAATTGTGCAGGCATATTAGATGGTTTAGAAATTATTTCTTAAGGCCAACTACACCGGCGGTTCCAATCAGCCGATTCAATGCCTGTGATGGTTCAACGTCAGTGGGTGCACGTAAAAACTGAACTTGGACAACGAAAACAGAACGTGCACGGAAAGGACAAACACGCACGCTTTTCGTTGTGAAAGTACACAGAAAGAAATCACCTCACCAATTAGTTCAACAACGGATTACAAGGTCCTCCACAATTCGACGTTTTCGTTCGTCTCGCTTCAGATTAATTTTGTGAAAAATCGAATGTATCTAGTATCGACTACGATCTGCTAGATTGTTTGAGCAAATTTGTTATTTAGTTTCGGTGAAATCATCGGACAAACATTTAAATTATTATCGACAGGGTCCAGTAAAACTCCAGCCAACAAAGGGGGAACACTGGTCTGGATTTATATACTATGCTAAATTAATTATTCACACTTTCGTCAGTTACCCGATCTAACGACCACAGAACATTTTCCCGATGATTTTAACTAAAGCACCGGTACTTTTGTTAAACCGACTGCGCGTATTATCTCAGCTATTCACACTCTACGTTTCAACATCGACGCACGTGACTGGCTATGACCTAAATAAATTGATTTTGAAACGTACGGATCATTCTAAACGGAATAAATCAGAATACGGAACGTATTCTATTCAATTGGTTTGGACAAACTTCGAGACATTCAACCAGCAATCTTGCTAAACGTAAAAGTACGGTATATAGCAATAACATATTCGATCGTGTATATTAAATAATTTGTTTTGGATGTTAAAATGCGGTGCGGTTTTGAAGAAACGAAAGTGGTTGTAAAACTGTATGCGCGTTGTAATGACGTCATGTTGTAAAACTGTATGCGCGTTGCCTGCCGTAATGACGTCATGTTATTGCTTTATCACTCAACATGGACGGACAGCAAATCAATCAAATGGAAATACTAAGAACGCCGCGTCTAACAAATCGAATAAGATTTTTTATTGAGACGCGCGTGGGACCGTATTTACTAGAGATGTCTTCATCAAGAGCAATAGACGCCATTATCGTATGTACAAAAAGTCGTTGTGTCACACGCACCGTTACGGACGCCATTGTGGCGTTAATATGTGCATGCAACCAACTAATCAGTTCTTAGACGATCTATCATCATGGGACAAAGTGTAAATACACGGAGCGTGTTCTGCACACAAGAGGCCTGCATTTTGACATGCCGCCGAAAATGCACTTTTTCTATGTCATTTGGAACCTTATTAAAATGCAGTAAACACGTATGTCATGTCTATGCTCATTGGTATACGTACATTACAAAAGCTACTTGATAATAACTCTGTACCAGATTACTAAAGCCAAACATTTTGTGATGAAAGACACATAACCACGTGACGTCATCCGCGCAATATGGCGGTTTAAGACGGACAATATTCGACAATAAACTTACTCCCAATAACTTATTTGGAGTACATTTCGTCTGCGTCTTGATGACAGTATGCAGACGGTATGTCACGGAATACATATCTAGCGAGGTCAACGCGTGTCTGCTGTAAACTTCCGCCATTAGCCCCGATGCAAATCTGCGTCGCAACTGCCGGATAAGAAAGTCGATGTCGTGCCTAGTGGGACGACCTTGCCAAATGTCAGTAATGTCGAAGCATCGGCGAGAGAGCGCAATCCAATCAACGTCCGTTCCTGAAAGCCAATGACCGCTGTTGTGGCGCGCGCCCTTGAAGTGTCCATAATACGCCGCCTCTCGGGATGCGTTGATATAACGGTCGATAGCATTTGCTTGCGAAAGACACACACATTGCTGTTACGTTGGGTGTACCAGACCTGCAAACAATGATGATTAAAGCAAACCATAAAAGCCCGAACCAATAAACGGCAGATGGCTGGATCCTTGTAATCAGCGAAGACAAGCGTGGATAGCCGAGTGGGCGTGTTGCGTCTCGCGTCTACATCAGCCGCTATCCACGAGATGAACACGGCGTCGGTATACACCCGAATGTTACGACCACCCCAATATAACTACCACGTAAATTAGGTCAGCGGGAAAATCAATGAGTTTTAATAACGGATTCGTGCAGGCTGATGGACTGCAGCCACTGATTTCAGAGTAACTGTTGCCCTTTCCTATGTAATCCACTTATTTTTACGGCAAAGCATAAATCCGCTGGTGGCACGCTTTGCGGCAGTCAACTACAGGTCAAGCAGCAACCGTGTGGTCTACAAAAGCCGCAAAGCAGGTGGCAGGTTATTATGACAAGAACGAAGACGGATTCACGAGCCAGACAGCTAGGCCCCTGGATAGACACAGTCACTACCTGCCTATTAGGGATTTAAAAAACCGCACGGATGCTCATGGATATGAATTAGGAAAATAACATAATTCATAGAAGCTTATTCTCTTTTTCAGAAATTGCCAGTCGACTTGGTAGTGGACCGAATATGCAGTCGGTCGACTTAATTAATAGTGGACTGAGTGGACAGTTGATCGACTTGGTAGTGGACCGAGTGGACAGTTGGTTGACTTGGTAGTGGACCGAGTGGACAGTTGATCGACTTGGTAGTGGACCGAGTGGACAGTTGGTCGACTTGGTAGTGGACCGAGTGGACAGTTGGTCGACTTGGTAGTGGACCGAGTGCACAGTTGGTCGACTTCGTAGTGGACCGAGTGGACAGTTGGTCGGCTTGGTAGTGGACCGAGTGGACAGTTGATCGACTTGGTAGTGGACCGAGTGGACAGTTGATCGACTTGGTAGTGGACCGAGTGGACAGTTGATCGACTTGGTAGTGGACCGAGTGGAAAGTTGATCGACATGGTAGTGGACCGAGTGGACAGTTGATCGACTTGGTAGTGGACCTAGTGGACAGTTGGTCGACTTGGTAGTGGACCGAGTGGACAGTTGGTCGACTTGGTAGTGGACCGAGTGGACAGTTGGTCGACTTGGTAGTGGACCGAGTGGACAGTTGGTCGACTTAGTAGTGGACCGAGTGGACAGTTGATCGACTTGGTAGTGGACCGAGTGGACAGTTGATCGACTTGGTAGTGGACCGAGTGGACAGTTGATCGACTTGGTAGTGGACCGAGTGGACAGTTGATCGACTTGGTAGTGGACCGAGTGGACAGTTGGTCGACTTGATAGTGGACCTAGTGGACAGTTGGTCGACTTGGTAGTGGACCGAGTGGACAGTTGGTCGACTTGGTAGTGGACCGAATGGACAGTTGGTCGACTTGGTAGTGGACCGAGTGGACAATTTGTATTTAGCCATAATTGTTTTGTAAATTATCTACTTGTGGAATATTAAGGTTTCTCCGAGGTATTGGTCGCAGTATGGCTGAAGTGGTGACACCAGGCAGAGAAACAGAAGGAGAAGCTAGATGTAACGGAGAACAGCCGGGTTCGGAGGATATGTAATGTATGCGAAGACAGAAGGAAGGTGGGGGAATTAAGAGAAGAGGTCGGAATGAAGAAACACCCGAGAAAGAAGGTAGCGGGGAGCAGACTGCGATGGACAGGAGCCACGGGACACGTACAGAGAACGAATAAAGAGAGATCGACAAAGAGAGCAATGAAAACAGAAGAGTATGGTATAACGAGAAGATGGAGGGATAGTGTAAAGAAAGATTTAGACGGGGCAGGGGTGGACAGCCAAGAGTGGGAGAGCCTAGCAGAATATCTCGACACTTGGAGACGACTCGTCGAGTGGAGGAACAAACTAACCGATGTCGCCCACATCCCGCAAGGGGCGAAGGAAGAACAAGGTTGATCGCATTAGTGTTGTTCATAGATCGTGAGGCGTCGGCTGTGCTATATGCGTTTTGATTAACAGACGCCTTTGCCGAGGGCAACGTGCAATCCATATACTGTTTATTTTAGACGACATACTGTTTATCTAAAGTGACACCAGGGAAATCAGATTTGACGAGAACACGTATTAACGGAAACAGAATAGAAACTACGAAATACAGTTAGTGCATCACTGCTCACAAAGACAGCATCCTTGTGATGACGTCCGCATCATTGGCGTTAACCTGCTGCCGAATAGCTGATATCGTCGCTCTGGAAACGTGAACGCGATAAATACTGGTAGTCCGGGATCAATCACCGACAAAACGCACTGTCCCGGTTCGGTTGAAGATTGATCGATGATTGAAGAAGTCACGACGGAGGTGCTGCATTTACACTTCCTGATAATTGGGTTGGAACATTGCGGCACGGATCGTGCACAATGCAAATGTAAAATGTGACGTCGTTCTGTCAAAGTCAAAGGTCCCTAATCGATTCAGTGCTCAATTATTTTCGCTCGTTTCGTTTCAGACTGTTGTTTAGGTATGACGAAATCGTTGGACATTTAAATAAATTATTGATGGGAGTGAGAAGGAGAGAGAGAGGGGAGAGGGAGAGAGATAGAGAGAGGAAGAGCGAGAGAGGGGAGGGAGAGGGAGAAGGAAAGAGAAAGAGACAGAGAGAGAGGGAGAGGGAGAGGGAGAGGGAGAGGGAGAGGGAGAGGGAGAGGGAGAGGGAGAGGGCGAGGGCGAGGGCGAGGGAGAGGGAGAGGGAGATGGAGAGCTACACATACAGGTCGACATTCAATCAGACTGATTGATCGTTCTTTCGCTTGATACAACTGAGATATTTACGTACACGTAAGGAGTGATTACTATTAAACATTCGATAAATATAAAAAATATGTAGCATGTTGGAGAGAAGACAGCTGTGATTTAGTCTCGCAACGGTGCTCTGATATCATTGTACGTAGACAAACACATCAGACGATGGCGGAAGCAGCATTCTGGATGACGAATATAGCGGAGGTCGATCAAGACAAACCCGGAAACATGCCGCGGACGCAACACGATAAAAGATAAAAGGTATCAAATAGGGTTGGATATTGCCAAACTTTTTGTATCGCCATATACATCGCAATACAGAGGATTTCGTGACACGTTTCGCAATTTATTGTGGTTGTTGTGGTTAAGATATAAGATTGCATAACATGTTGCGTTATATTGCATTTTATCATGTATGACTGATATTTATATTAAATAATAACTAAGCAACGGTTATAATCTGTAGAAGTAATCATGTTGATGTTAAACATAGTTAGCAGAAGTTGTAAATATGGAAAATACAAAGACTGTTTCATTATAATTGCATTAAGAAAATCAAGGATACCTTGCCCGGTATACATGAATTTAAACACTGATAATAATTTCCTCAAACCTGAACCATGAGCAAATAATACATAATAAGATATTAATTATTGGATCTGGTTCAGTCATAACTCATAATTACTCATTGAGCTCATTTTTGATAGGTTGGCAATACAAAAATAAAAATATATAATATACTAGCCGAGTTGTCCGGCGTTGCACGGGAAAAAAGCCAACCAATGCAAGAGCCTATGTCTCCTTGCACTACCCAGTCGAATTTTTGTAGGGCAATGACAACGTCATGCCACAAAGTTCATGTACAACGGCCGTTTTAACGAGGCATCCGTGCGTTGACGTTTGATGTGGATCGCGTCGCTCACAACAAAAAACGTTTTGCCAGGAAATGTACGATTATGCGTAATGATTCTGTTTTGTTGCGCCTCTGAGCTCAGGTTCCTGAGGGTATAGGCGCCATAGAAGTTAATTATTATTATTATTATTGTTCTTAGCTACGTAATCTAGGATTTTCAATTAATTTCAATTTTAATGTACAAACCATGAACATGGGCCCCCGGGCACGCAACAATATGTCTGCCCCATACATGCGAAACTGACGGAGATCCGAGGTGATATACAGAGTCACAAACGACTTTATTTTGTCGATGTCGGTACGTCGAAGGCGTATCACAATACGTATCGCGCAGAACAAAATACTGCGATATACCGGTACACCGGTAATACCGCGCAAACACTAATATTAAACACGGCTGATCCAGAAAGTTGAAGTTCCAGAACGATTTAAGGATTGTTAGGTTTGTTGATCAAAAGGTAGAGATAGCAAGGACAACTTTCAGCAGCATGCCAAAAGTACTCCCTGGTGAAATTAACGTTAAAGATAAAGATACGAATGTTTAAGCATTCGAGATGTGTTCTGTGAGGAGAACGCTATGCATGCTGGCTAGACTTATCGTGTCATTGTTATAGAAGTTCTGAAGCGGGCTCGAATAAAAAAGCAACTCTTCAATGAAATTCAGAAACACAACCTAAATGGTGTTGGTCACATCACCAGACAAAACGGAATACAAATGGACATATTGGACGGACGTGTGGACGGCAAACAGAGTCAGAGGAAACCCAAGAGCCACGTGACCACCCGACAGCAAGGCACGGATGCGGAAGAGGAAACGTGATGAACCAATCGTCAGAAAGGCACAACACAGACAGGAGCGACGATCCAAGATGGCCGACCTTCCGCGAGGGGGAGCCACCGCATGGTGATGAGTGTGTCTGTTACTGCTGATCAACGCTAATCGTTGACGACACCAGCAACAGGCGCAGGAGTTGCAAAAGGCTTCGTACATGTACTTACAATTTTGCAGACAGAGTTATCTGCTTTGCTTTGGAAATGCGATAAAGTAATAATTTGTTGCTCTGTCTCTCTGTCTGTTTGTTCCCTCATATCTCCATCAGTTTCGCATATATGGGTCTAACATTTTATAGGCGTGCACGTGGATGCACCGGGGTGGTTCGTACATAAAAATTCCCCGGGGGTGGGGATTATTGCGAAAGAACCCACGTGGACGTCGGACGTAGATTACCTAACTCAGAACAATAGGAGTTTGCAAAGCTATGCTTGTTTTCTACAATTGTTCCCAGTTGCGCGATCTACGTCAAACGTCCGCGTAAGTTCTTTCGGAAAGTTCTTTCGGCTTCGTGAAATCGGCAGCTGTACACGATTTTCGGGGCGTGAAGTTGTCATTGCCATTGGCATTGCTCTACCAAAATGTGATGCACGGTGCAAGGAGTCGTAAGCTCGTGCAATAGCTACCATTTCTCCCGTGTTATTGATTAATAAAATAGCACCGTGTTGCTCCAGGTGTGTCGACGACAATGGGTCGGTGATGAAACCGCAGGCTGACAAAGTAGCGCCAACGAGTGTCTCCGTGAGATGTCTCGGTGCCGGGCAACGATGGATCACCGGGGGAAGTTTGGTGGACTGCGTGATCTTTAGTCGATGCCCTTCTAAGCAGTGTCGTTCATTTCCCGTGTTCCAAGTGAACTGTTCTGGTCATTTATCAGCTACGTATCTATGTATGTTGGCTGTTCCGACGGCGATGGCCCGCCCACGCGTCTAACAAAGGTCTCTCTTTGGACACCTGACGTCACGCACGCGAAGAATTACTCTTCGAAACGTACCACGAATACTCCCCATGGGCTTTTTGCAAAGATGAAGCTGTCTACTCCATTTTTTCTCTTCGATAAACATCGACATTCGAGAAAATAATGTGCGCCTTAATGACCACTTTCCACATAATATGACACACTACCACTCATTCAAAAAAACATAATATCATGGCCTTTGCCGAGTAGAATGTTATATGTTTCATTACCATCAACTATGCAATGGCAAAGCAATGGTATATATATATATATATATATATATATATATATATATATATATTTTATATATATATATATATATATATATATATATATATATATATATATATATATATATATATATATATATATATATATATATATATATATATATATATATATATATATATATATATATATATATATATATATATATATATATATATATATACATATATATATACATATATATATACATATATATATATATATATATATGTATATATATATATATATATATATATATATATATATATATATATACATATATATATATATATATGTATATATATATATGTATATATATATATAT